>PVJD01012217.1:0-41111 GCA_004026545.1 Mormoops blainvillei
TAAAGCAGTAATCAAAAAACTCCCAGCACACAAAAGCCCTGGACAGGACGGCCTCACAGGTGAATTTTACCAAACATTTAAAGAACTAACTCTTATCCACCTCAAACTATTGCAAAAAAAATTCAAGAAGAGGGAAGACTCCCCAGCTCTTTTTATGAGGCCATTATTATCCTAACTCCAAAACCAGGTAAAGATACAATGAAGAAAGAAAACTACAGGCCAATATTTCTGATCAATATATATGCTAAAATCCTCAACAAAATACTGGCAATTTGGATCCAACAATACATTAAAAAGACCATACAACATGATCAACGGGCATTCATCCCAGGGATGCAAGGATGGTACAATATTCACAAATCAATAAGTGTAATACACCACATAAACAAAATGAAGGATAAAATCACATGATCACATCAAGAGAAGCAGAAAAAGCATTTGATAAGGTACAGCACCCATTTATGATAAAAACACTCAGAAAAGCAGAAGTAAAGGGAACACACCTCAACATAATAAAGGCCATATATGAGAAACATACAGCCAACATCACACTCACGGGGCAAACACTGAAAGCTTTCCCCTTAAGATCAGGAACAAGACAAGGGTTGTCCACTGTCACCACACTTACTCAACATAGTACTGGAAGTTCTAGCCACAGTGACCAGACAAAAAAAAAAAATAAATAATAATAAATAAATAAATAAATAAATGGCATCCAAATTGGGAGAAAGAAGATTACATCATTATCTGAAGATTACATGAGACTGTACATAGAAAACCCTATAATATCCATCAAAAAATTACTCGACCTAAAGTGAGTTTGGCAAAATAGTGAGAGACAAAGCCAATATTCAGAAATCAAAGCCATTTTTGTACGCCGACAATGAAATATCAGAAACAGAAACTAGAAAAAAATCCCATTTACTCTAGCAATAAGAAAAATAAAGTACCTACGAATAAAATTAACCAAGAAAGTAAAAGACCTGTACTTGGAAACCTATAGAACACTGAAGAAAGAAATTAAGGAAGATACAAATAAATGGAAGCATATACTATGTTTGTGGATTGGAAGAATTAACATCATTAAAATGGGCCTACTACCCAATGTTAAAGGTGGATTTAACGGTGGGCACACTGGGTGTGCACCCTGGGCCCTGACTTCTGAAGGCACATATTTTTATTTTCCCTGTCTCTCTCTTTTTTTTAAGGGGTCCAATATTTTCTTCTGCACCTGGGACCTCAACCAACCTTAATTCACCTCTGACCAAAGTACTCTACAGATTCAATACAATCTATTAAAATACTAATGGCATATTTCAAAGATCTAAAACAAATATTTAAAAATGTTTATGGAACAAAAATTGACCCCAAACAGTTCAGGAATCTTAAGAAAGAAGAAGAAAGTGGGAAGGATCACAATACCTGATAAACTATACTACTAGGCCACTGTAATCAGAACAGTCTGGTACTGGTATAAGAATAGACACATAGATCAACGGAACAGAACAGAGAGCCCAAAAAGAAACTCATGTTTCTATGGTCAATTAATATTTGACAAATGGGTCAGGAGCATAAAATGGTGTAAAAATAGCCTTGTCAATAAATACTATCAGAAGATCTGAATAGGTACATGCAAAAAAAATGAAACTAGACCAATAACTTACACCATACACTAGAATAAACACAAGATGGATAAAAGGCTTAAATATAAGTCATGACACCATAAAAGTCCTAGACTCAGCAGTGTCCAACCTGAGGACTGCAGGCCATATGCAGTCCAGGATGGCTGTGAATGCAGCCCAACACAAAATTATAAATTTACTTAAAACATTATGAGATTTTTTTTTGTGATTCTGTGTCACAATGTATTTAATGTGTGGCCCAAGACAATTCTTCCTTTTCCAGTATAGCCCAGAGATGCTGAATGGTTGGACACCTCTGTAAGAATAATACATAAGCAGTAAAATTTCAGATATCCCACACAGAAATATTTTTGTCAGTATATCTCCAAGGGCAAGGGAAATAAAGGAAAAAAGAGACAAGTAGGGGACATCAAATTAAAAAGCTGCATGGCTAAAGATCATCCTCAAAATGAAAAGGGAACCAACTGTATGGGAAAATATATTTGCCAAGGATACCTCACACAAGAGTTTGATCTCCAAAATATATAAAGAACTCATATGACTCAACACCAGAAAGACAAACAACCCAATTAAAAAATGGGCAATGGGTCTGAAAAGACACTTCTCCAAGGAGGACATACAGATGGCCCATAGACATATGAAAAGATTCTCGGCATCACTAATCATCAGAGAGATGCATATTAAAACCACAATGAGATACCACTTCACACCAGTCAGAATGACCATCATAAACATATCAACAAACAACAAGTGCTGATGAGGAAGTAGAGAAAAGGGAACCCTAGTGCAATGTTGGTGGGAATGCAGACTGGTGCAGTCACTGTGGAAAACAGAGTGGAATTCCCTCAAAAAACTGAAAATGGAACTACCTTTTGACCCAGTGATCCCACTGTTGGGATTATACCCTAAGAAGCCTGAAACACCAATTCATATGAACCTATGCACCCCTATGTTCATAAGCGGCACAATCTGCAATAGCCAACTACTAGAAACAGCCTAATTGCCCATCAGTAAATGAGTAGATCAAAAAATGGTGGTACATTTACACAATGGGATACTATGCAGCAGAAAGAAAGAAGGAGCTACTACCTTCTCGCAACAATGTGAATGGAACTGGAGAATATTATGCTAAGTGAAGTAAGCCAGACTGTGAAAGACAAATACCATATCATCTTACCTATAAGAAGAACCTAATAAACAAGACAAAAAATGAGCAAGATAGGACCAGAGGCATGGAAACAAGGAATAGACTGACAGTGACCAGAGGGGATGGAGGAGGGGGATAAGGGTGGAAAGTAGGGGAACAGGCTAGTCAAGGAACATGTATGATGACCTATGGACATGGACATCAGGGTGGGGACTGACTGTGGGAGTGGGGGATGGGCTAAGAGGAGAGCAAATGGGAAAAATTGGGACAACTGTAATATACCAACAATAAAATATTTAATAAAAAATTTACCAAAAAACTGAAAAAATATTTGCCAAATAACATAAACAGTGAATAAGGTGAAAAAAGAAACACAATAAACTCAATAAAATACAAATGACTTATAGAAGAGAATATAAAATTATTAATAAATGTTAATAGTGATCACAGGAATAAGAAATTAGATCGACAGAGATAATTTCATTTTTATATGGTAAATTATTACATGTGATGTTGGCAACCTATCATTGGAGAGGTGTGTTCTTGCTTTCAGGATTCTGACACCAAGGATCTGGTACTAAACTTCCAGCAGCCATGCTTAGTCAGCTATATCATCTACCTTCTGCCTCTAAGTGCCCTCCCTGGTGATATGAAACCACCTCTGGACTCACTCCTGTATCTAGTTATCAGAAAGTTGTATTTCTCTTGTCAAATCAGCAGACATACCCAGTTTTCTAATTCACTAAAATAAAAAACATAGTCTGGTTTATATGGTTAATTTTCCTATCTACTATGGTTTATTTTAAAAGAAAAGTTTACTTCCTAAAGGAAAAATTTCTCCTTCTCTGAATATTCTCAATTCCCTTGTTGTTGTGGAAGACATAGCTGGTTTTATGATCTATCAAATATAGTTTCTTTTAAATAAAAGATCTGCTTTCAAAAGAGAAATTTTCAAGTATCAAAAACATACATTCACAGACTTCCCTCCTTCTTTGAAACTGCTAGATAAATGGAGTGTACTAAACAAAGAATGCCCAAAGTAATTTTTCTAGCTTAGTTTCATAGAATGACTAGAAGTGCTTTGGCAGACAGTAAATTATTTGGTGAATTGCTAATCAAAGTAGCATCTAATATATACATGGCTTTAAAAAGTTACCATCTTTATAATTGTAAATTTAACATCTTGTTTACCCCCAAATGGATTTAGAATATTATAAAATATGTACAAGAAAAAAATGTTTACATATAAAATAAATCAGGGTAGAAATCATTTTTTTCTTGGTTTTCCTGGGGATCGTGTCGAAACTATAAATTGAGTTTCTAGAAAAGATTTAAAGAGAAAGATAACATTTTTCTGTCCAAATGTGCGCTTATGAAATTAATGTTTACTTTTTATCATTTTAAACCAACTTTCCTACCTAGCCCTATCTAGAAAAGTCTACTAGATATCCCACAAGTTTACACTGATCATCAGACTCTCTCTCTGTTTTTATTCAATAGTGGAGCTGGTCATAAAAACAAAAAGAAGGAAGAGTATAGGTCACTACATATCTATTTACTCATCCATATATAGGACTTAATGGCTATCCTAACATAAACACTCAAAACTACTGTAAATTGCAATTACTGTTTCTAAAACTGTGGAAAAAGACAACATGTAAGTGCAAGGTATAATGTTATCATTGTTGTTATCATCATTACTGTTTCTGCTTTCTTGAAAAAAGAAGTCATAATTATACTGCTTGCAACTTATAATCAACTCAGAGCTAACTCAAAAATAGCTGCATACTGCCCTCTACTTTTATTTTTCTTCATACAGACAACCTGAAGTATGGAAAAGCTCACTGTAAGAAATATTGTCAGTGCGAAGGACAAAAAATGTTTATCTTCATTTCAGGTACCTCTTAATGTAGTTTCATACCCAAATATTTTTTTTTCCAATAGTGAATACTGAGTGATCATTCCTGTAATGAGTTTACTACACAGTCATTGACTCTCCAGATTTGATGGGCTAATGTTGGACAAGGATATTGTATTTACTTGTTTTTGTGTTTTTCAAAAATAAACATTTATCTGATTAAGTGCATTCCCACCACCCTCATTTGCAAATACTGTTACACACCAACCATAACTGATTCCTGGAACAATCAGGAGGGGTGTATAGTAGGGATTATTGGTATGTTGTTTGGAGAGGAAGTCAAAAGAAAATAACTATTTTAGCAAAGATCGAGGACAATGTTTGCCCAAAGCGATATGGTTCATACTCTACGTGGCAAGAGTGAGAGGCTGAAGGAAGAGCAAGCCAAGTAAATTCCAGAGAAGGCACGGCACCAGCTGCGGAAGAAAATGCGTTTTGGTTCTTTTGCATCCTGCTCCCCTGTCCTTCCTGGGAAACTAAATTTAGTTGTTAAGCATGTCACACATCCCAGGCAGATCCAGGAAGATGCCCACGTGACACTAAATATTAATATAAAGTGATCATTTGCTATATGCTAAATATCATGAGAAGTGGAATGCAGGTATTTATATATATTACAAAACCGTTTGGATACAAATTATTACCCATGTTTTATAGATTCAGGAGTCACATTAAGACCTAACCGACTCCAAAGTCTGTATTCCCACCTATGCATATAGATCATGCTCTTTACAAAATATTGTTTTAAATTATTAATATTTTAATAATTAATAGTATAAATTATTTAATCTGCTAATGTTAGATATTTAGAACATTAGATTGCTTTCCTCTTTTGTTTTTGTGATATACACATATATTTTAGATTATTTTTAACATTGTTTATTTGCTGTTATAAAGCATTTTGCCTTCTTTTCAAATTTTTAAAAAAGTTTTTGATACCAGGTTTTATATTTATATTGCTCAACAATTAGAGCAACAAGTAGATTTACCTTTCCCACAACAGCAACAGCAAAAAGATCAGGACCAAATATATAAAGCAACCAATTTAAAACAGCAGGCTAAGAAGGATAGTTCTCCATGAGTGAGGGGAAACGAGTAAGTTGTGCCTACGATGATCCAATCTTAACTGCCTTAAGAGAGGTTTTGGGCAGTAATGCAATGAGAGTGAACCTGAACAGAGCTCAGAGGCTTCCTGAGTTAGGGAAACACGCTGGGATTCTGAGGAGAGTAAGCTAAAGTATTCTGAGTGCCAGGGAGGATAAGGTTGAAGAGAGAAATGGTAAAGCTGAACTGAGATGTCTCACTCAAGCTCTGGGAAGAGTGCTGATCAATGCACGCATGAAAAGAAAGTACCCAAGAATACTTTAAGGGGAAGAATAACAGAAAAAGTATTAGAGGAATAATCTTCAAAGGTCACAAAGTACCAATAATAGTTCCTGTGACCATCAACGAGAGTGGGTGGTCATCCTTTTATAGTTTATAAGTGTATCGAATTGATATCTTATACACCTTAAAATTACACAATATTAGGTGTCAATAATATCTCAATAAAGCTGGAAAAGTAAAAAAGAGAAGCCACAGGCTGGGATAAAATATTTGCATATCCTATATTTGTTAAATAATTAATATACAGAATATAGAGAGAATGTAGAAAACTCAAAAGTAAGAAATGACCATAATAATAAATACTAAACTCAACAATAAGAAAGTAAATAAGAAATGACCATAATAATAAATACTAAACTCAACAATAAGAAAGTAAATAATCCAATAGATTAATCCAAAAGTCAAAACATTTCAACATGTACTTCATCAAAGAAAATAAACAAATAAGACCTAAAAGGGGAATTAGCATCATTTGCAACTGGGAAATTGCAAAATAAATGTACAATAAAATACTACTCAAATTTTATAATGGCTGATATTTAAAGGTGACTCAAATGATATATTGGTGAAAATGTGAAGCAGCTGGAATTCTCATACACTGCTTGGAGGAATGTAAAATGATACATCTAATTTGGAAATCAGTTTGGTGATCTCTGTAAAAGTTAAACATATACTTACCATTTGACCTAGCCATGAAACTTTTAGACCTTTACCAAAGAGAAACTAAAATATATATCCATTCAAGACTTGTTCATAAATTTCATAGTAGCTTTATCGGGAACATCCAGAAACTGGAAATAACACATATGTATTAAGAGGTGAATAGATAAATATATTGTGCTATATCCATAATGGAATACTATTCAGTGAGAAAAAGCAATTAAATATTGATACTCATTACAGTATTACTGGATCTCAAAATAATTATGCTAAGTATAAAGGCTGTATATTATAACCTACAATGATAAGAAAGAAATCAATGGTTACTTGTGGTTAGGGTGTGGAAAGGAGGAAGAAATCACAATGGTGTGTGAAGAAACTTTGGGATTGAGGGTATGTTTATTATCTTAATTTTTATGTTAGTTTCACTAGTGTGTGTATGTGCATAGATGAATAAATGTGTTTGTGTGTCAAAACATCAAACTGTAAACTTCAAACATGTGCAGTATGCTTTACGTCAATTGAGGTATATCAAAATATACGTCAATAATTACTTGGACCAAATTCTCTTTTATGGAGGATACCTGCCCCCTTTGAGCAATTCAGGTTAGCGTAGCCATTCGTTTCAACCTACTAAAACTGGCTTTCTCTAAAAATAATTGTTTCTACTTGGAATATTTTTAAATGATTTTTAATAACATAATGTAATAAGTACATCTTTATGGGGAAGGGGGGGATTTCTAGTCATTGAGGTTCCTCCTGCTTACCATCTCAGTTTATTCAAAGAATCCTCTCCCTTTCCTCATGTGACTTCAGGAGCCAGAGCAATGAAAATATAATCAAGACACAACATGCCCTCAATAAACTCCATTTGCGCTGATAATAAGGCTTTGTCTATGAGAATCTTCCTGAGTCTTCTACACTACCTACATAAAAAAATAATAATTCAAATTTGAACTGAGGGCCTTAAGCTCAAACTAAGCTATATGTCAATACAAAGCTCAGACCACTGAGTTATAATCAAATTTATTCAGAAGGAACATTTCTCATCATCCCAGATGCTGTCGATTATTATTCCAAGTAACAAGCAGGAAAAGATCTCAAAGAAACTGCTGACATTTTATATTGTCTTGTGGCCCTTTGACCAAGGCTCAGTGGCATATTGAGAGTCTAATTATTTACCACAAAAGATATTATCAGTGCCTTCTCATCACATCTTCCTGTCTTTCTCCCTGGAACCTCCCCTTTGTTCTCTCATATCTATTCTACATGGCTTGCATCAATTTACTCTTTACTCATATGTTTAATCAGTGCCTTGTTATACTCAATAATGCAAGGCAGAGGCTTCTTCTCCTAAAAGAAGAAAGATTAAATATTGTCACTTTCTTCTTAAAGATTTTAGCTTCTGTATCATCTTGATACTTTTTGGACTCTCTACCTGGTTATTATTGTGAATGTAAGTACTTTCTATTCCTGGAACAATTCCAGTTCCTACTTTTCTCCAAAATTATGTATAGCTACTCCTCTCTAAGTACATATATTTAATGTATATGTAATTATATACAAAATCACATAAAATATGTATAGGTATGTATAAGAAAAGGGGCCTGGCTGGTGTGGCTCAGTGGACTGTGTACCGGCCTGTGAACCAAAGGGTTGCCGGTTTCATTCCCTGTCAGGACACATACTTGGGTTGTGGGCCAGGACCCTGACAGGGGGCACACAAGAGGCAACCACACATTGACATTTCTCTCCCTCTCCTTCTCCCTCCCTTCCCATCTCTCTAAAAATAAATAAAATCTTAAAAAAAAAAAAAGGAAAGGAAAAAAATACCTGTCTTTAATCAAGGTTAGCAACTGTCTTTTCTTTCTTTGGTGACTATAAGTTATTATGTAAATGAATATCGAGGTCATTTTCCATGTGTCTATTTGGTCTCTAATTATGTCATAACTATATATAAATGCATTATATGATATTTACATTTTATAAAGCACACTGAGGTCTGTCCAGAAAAAGTCCAGCCATTGTTAATATAATGAGAACAATTTGCACAAACTGATGTAACCTGGCAGCCAAGGAGAATGGATTGGAATATGCATGAGTGAACAACGGTCACTTCACTGTACTAGTCGGTGGGGTTGGTAGATGTTGTTGAGTGAGCATGTGTACTGTGTGGCCAATGCATTCCAAATGAGCAAGGAGAGCAATGAATCTGTACCAAATTTTATGTTAGGCTTGAATTTTCTTCCACAAATACAATTTGGATGATTCAGAAGCCTTTTGGCAAGATGCAATGAGTGCAGTGCAAATAAAAGTGTAGCACAAACACCTCAAAGATGGTCAAGAATCTGTTGTGACCCACATTCTGTAAAGCCTGAAAGAAGCAGAACATCTGAGAATGTTGAACATTTATAGGCTGCAATCAACAAAGATCGGTGACTGACACTGTGAGAACTAGAAGCTGATCTGGGGATTCCAAACACCACTGTGCCTGAGATCTTGACATAGGATCTTTGCATAAAGCATGTCGTGGCAAAATTCATTTCATAGTTTCTGCTACCAGAGCAGAAGGAACAATGTGCTGCAGTTGCTAACGACTTGATTCAAACTGCCACCAATGAACCACATTTCCTCAAGAAGGTTGTAATCAGAGGTGAATCATGGATCTACAGCTATGATCCTGAAACAAAGGTCCAGTTATCCCAAAGGAAGTCCCCTGGTACTCCATACCTGAAGAAAGCGCAGCAAAGTTGCAGCAAGACCAAGACTATGTTAACTATGTTTTTTGACCAGGAAGGTGTTGGCCATCACAAGTACACCACTCCAGGCCAAACAATTAATAAGGAGTACTACTTCAATGTTCATCATCAGTTTAGAGACACAATACGACAAATATGGCTGCAGCTATGGGCAACTGGTGATTGGCAACTTCATCAAAACAACACACTTGCTCATGCATCACATCTCATGAAGAGATTTTTGGCGGAACATCAAATCACCCAGGTGACTCAGCCCACTACAGCCTGGATTTGATGCCCTGCAACTTCTGGCTTTTCCCAAAACTAAAATCACCTTTGAAAGGGAAGAGATTTCAGTCCATCGATGAGATTCAGGAAAATACTATGGGGCAGCTGATGGTGACTGGAAGAACTGTGTGAGGTCCCAAGGTGCCTACTCTGAAGGGGACTGAGGTGTCATTGTCCTACGTACAGTGTTTCTTGTATCTTGTATCTTCAATAAATGTCTTTATTTTTCATATTACATGGCTGGACACTTTCTGGACAGACCAGTTTCATTTGTTTGTCCTTGCATCCCCACTGCTGATTGTCTTATCTTATATTTTAGTTTAAGCAGCTCAACTAATGTAATTTAATTGGTTGTCCAGCTAGTATCACATTTTTTTTTCTTCTAATGTTGATACATGGACTGCAACTAGACAATCCCAAAGAGATACAAAGTCCGAACTGCTTTGTAATGTTGCAGGTACGAATGTGTTGACAATTGACAATAAATTAAAATGTATTGAGAACAACTGTCCCTTTGAAGACCACAAGAGCAGTTTGCATGAGTCGTTGCTCCCGCAGAGAGGTCCGCAACTGCATCACTAGCATCCTTCAGTACTAAATAAAGATTGCTTGTGAATATTAAACTTTACTAGTCTTCTGTAATCCCCTTATCATTATTCCAATGCAAAAAAACAAACAAACAAAAAAACCAATGACCAATCTTGGTTGATTAATAAGAGAGATCATAATGGTTTTAGCTGAAAAGTTTTTTCCTTCGTCATCTCACTTTATGTATAAAAAGAAACTAAGTCTCAGAAAAACTGAGAGAGTATCACAACATTAAAAGATGGTGAGGTCCATAACTACTACATAGCTCTCCTTGATTTCCAGTCCAGGTGTTCTTTTTTTTTAATATTGTGCAACATTATCAAGGTACCTCAAGTGGGTTATTCACATTCGTTAGCAAAAGTAATGCCAGAATTGATACACTTGTTAAAGCTCCATTCTTACTATAGTCATACATCCATCCTAGGAAAGCTGATACAAATTCTGTACATAGTAAGGAAAGCAAAATTATCTTATTCCTGAAAAAGATTCTGTTTCTGCACTCTAGAGAAAGATTTTGTTATGTTACAGAGATGTCGTATCAGAAAAGAGTTCATGTGGCTAAATATCAAAAACAGTTAATTATAACTTAATATGGAGAAAAATTAGAATGCAAAGATTAAAAACCAAAATATAAAACAGCTGTTCCAGCCAAAGATTTTTTTTTTAATGCAAAAATAGCTGGTGAATATGTAGTTTCAGTGCAGATTGTTTAAACATGTTCTTTGTGTTTATTACCTGAAGGGAACTTGGTATCTTCTTTGAAATGGTTGAAATAGTTTCATGATAGAGTGCATTAATATGAGAAATCTTAAGCACAGACTAAGATAATCAATGAGCTGTGCAGAACCTGGAAAAATCATAGTCTATAACATGGCCTGCTAGAGCTGCAACCTGTCAGAAGATTAAGATTTAGAGATTGCGAGCTCTGGTTGTTTGAACTAATGGCCAATTAAAAAGTTGCTCTCACAGTCTCAGGAGGAAGCAACCAGAAATTGTGTTGTTCACTTTATTAGCATTTATCCTTTAAAGCTTTTTAGGTTACCATCAATTTGTAATTCACAATTTAGTTACTTGAGTTCAGATATTTTTCCCCTTTTTTGAGGAGACAAAGCTTCCCCTTACATGTTCTAGAAAAGATTCGAATACCAAGCTTGGTCAAATGCTTACCAACATATATTTTTTCTACCTTAATTCTTTAAAATAAACATTATTCTTGACCCAGAAATGGCAGAACTTTAAAACAAAGAATAACAACAGAGCTCAGCATTAAGAACCTTAAAATTTTGCAAATGCCTCAGAAAAATTAGTGGCTTGCCCAAGTTCACATAACACAATGCAATGTACAGGTGATATAACATAGAATTGTATGTTATAAACCTATATAATCTTATTAGCCAATGTCACCCCAATAATTAACAAAAAACAACTTAAAGCTATGACTGAATCTTTAATCCTGAAACTAGGGTAATTTCTACATCATGAGACCTCTACTGATTGAAATAAGGAATTTAAATGGTAGTGCATTTTAGTGTTATGTCCATCAAGATTTTATATTCTTTAGAGATACTTTGCTTAAAACCTGCTTCAATCATTCAAATATAAACTTAGAAATGGAATTTTCTTCCATTTAAAGCTATATTGTTCATCTGTTTTAGCTTTAAAGCAGCCAGCAGGGAATGCAAACAGAACTGTTTGAAGCCTGCAAAAGTTCCTCAATGAAGCTCGGTGCTGTCTCCTTCTTTAGCAATAATAAACATTTACATTTGGGAAATAGCTGCAGCCTTAGGAAAAACAAATGAACCCATAATGATCTCTTGTTGGGGATGGAGAGTCTAATGATACATATTAGTGATCATGACAATAATAATGATAAGCCCTGGTCTGATGCTGGGTTGGAAAGAGAAAGCAATGAGGCTTTGGATAAAATATGAGACAGTTTATCACGTTCTGAGAAACACAGGTGCCTTAACTTCAGTCTGTTTTCTGAGCCTATACAGAAACATCAAGTGAAAAGTGACAGATGCTGCCTCTTTCCTGCTGCTTTTGAAAACTTACTTTTCTCTATTTCAGAATAAAATGCTTGAGTTCTTGCATAGTCTAAACAATCATTCTGTCAAACTTTAATTTAACATAAGACTTTAGAGAAACTACTGTGAGTGCGTGACTATCACAACGAGTCAAGGTCGTTTTCCTCTGTTGCTCTCTTTATGTTTATTTCTATACTTAATATAAAACCTTGCTAACACCCTTTGGTGCATTTTCTTTTTCCTATTTTGTTTTTTACTACTGCACATATGCTTGCCTATCTTCATTTTCACTTATATCTCTAATTTTTTATTGATGATGATCCCCATGTTGTGGTGAATTTTCTGGGCAGTAAGCATCCAATGCACCTCTCTTTGTATGTGGCTCCAACCCATTCTGTAATAGTCATACTTTCGTAGTACACTTTTGGTGGTTTAGATATATCTGATGCTGGCTGCACCTTAGTCAATATTTTAGAACACTGTTTTCTACCATAAATTTCAGAGAAGAATGCAATTTAAAAATAGCTTTTTGTTCCTTTAGAAGCTCTAGACATGTTCCACAGCTATAAACTTCTCCTAATGTGTTCATAGGTATTATTTTGACACAGAATGTTTTTCATCTAGAACTTATCTACAACCTACCCAGGCTGCTCACGTGTCACTGGAAAAGATCAAGGAAAATGTTTCTTCCTTTTATTTTTATCAAGTTGTTTTTTTTTTCCAGAATGTTGAATGACGTTATAACTGCTCAGCATTCAACAAAAAGAGTCCGAGAATGTAAGACACAGTAGCAGACTATCTATGCAAACCAGAAAATACTTAAGTACTCAGTAATGCATGGCTATAGAAATATTAACTGGAGATTGGATCAAATGCGAACCAAGAAAATTAAATTAGTTCCTCCTTTTACTCTCTGCAAACAACCTCAAAATCTGCAACAAAAACAACAAAAACAGATGAGAAAATCCTTAGAATCCATTGTAATTTAGAATAATTTGAAAGTATAGTGGACCTCCAAGAAAAGGTAAATAAACCTGCTAGACACTTGCCAGTGGCACAGCTCACATCAACTCTCATTCTTCAGTTGGTTCAAAAGTCAAAGGTGTAAAGCTGACATATCAGAGAAATGATAAGGTAGAAAAAGGAATATTATCCTTATGCCTGTATTTTAATAACAAAATTAATTAAAGCAAATATAATTTTCAGCAAAAACAACCAACAAAATATAATCCCCTGCATTCTTTTTTTTCATTTTGAACAATTCTATGGAGATAATTTCTGCTATAGTTTCTTGTTACACCAATCTTTACACTCTTTAGTGTTAGATACAATAATGAACCAACAACTTCACTTGGTCTACCTCACGATTTCGCAGATGAAAACGGTCAGCAACCAAGCAACTGGAGGTTAATGCCAGCCCCCTCCAAAATCTGCCCTCTGGTTCCAACCTATTGCAGATCTCTTTATGCTGAAGGTCAAACGGTATGGGCTTTGACATTGACCTTCCATATGTCTCTGAAATAACAATATTAAACTCAGTGTTCAATAAATGGGAGAAAACATTCCAGGACACATGAAAAAAAATCTGCAGGCCACAAAAAGGAGGGTATGTATTCATCAGAGGAGGAATATGCATCTATTTCTAATGAAGTGGCTATTTAATAAATTAAAATAAATTTTTAAAACTATCTGTAAAAATTGCTGAAGGGAAAAATAGTAATATTAACTAAAGAAAATCTCAGATGAAATAAAAAACTATAATTAATTAAGTTCTACTTGTCACTTAAAAAAGTAAAATGTAGAATTAACTTGGTACATAATTGAATTACAGGTAATAAACGAGGGAACTTCAGCTATAATGAGATAACAAAGTATATAATAGATATAAAATGATGGAATAGATAAATATAACCTTCCAATAATAGTTATTTTCAAAGAAGAGAACAGCAAATAGGCTAGTAATTATAATCATAGATGAAAAAGAAGAAAACATATGTGAAATTGATTGTTGAGAGGACTTACCTGTCCAATTCTAAGAAAATTAAGCAAAAATAAATATAAATTTATATGTTTTAAGTATGTATTTCAAGATAAAAACATTTCAACTTTCCAAGGAGGAGGAAAGGTTAATTTTACTAATGTTGGTATCAGGTTTGCTTTAGAAATGTCATCTGGAAAAAAAAAATTCTAGAAGAAATAAAGCGATGTAGATTTCAGGAGAAAATGATGTAATTCAATAATCTCCTAAGAGTCATCTCTGATTTTTTCATTAGATTTTAAAAGAAACATTTTAAAATTAAATTTTATTGATTATGCTGTTACAGTTGTCCCAATTTTTCTCCTTAATCCCCCTCCACCCAGCACCCCGCCCCCTCAGGCAATCCCACAACATTATTCATGTCTTTACGTCACGTGTGTAAGTTCTTTGGCTACTACATTTCCTATGCTGTACTTTACATCCCATGGCTGTAACTACCTATTTGTACTTCTTAATCCCCTCACCTATTCACCCATTTCCTCACAGCCCTCTCCCATCTAAAACCCTCTCTGTATCCATGATTCTGTCTCTGTTCTTGTTTGCTTTGTTTTTTAGATTCATTTGTTGATAGACATCTATTTATTGCCATTTTATTGTTCATAGTTTTGTTCTTTTTCTTAAATAAGTTCCTTTAACATTTCATATAATAATGATTTGGCATTTTAATTATGGTGTGTCCTGGAGTGTGTCTCTTTACATCCATCTTATTTGGGACTATCTACTTCCTGGACTTGAGTGTCTATTTTCTTCACCAAATTAGGGAAGTTTTCTTTCATTATTTTGTCAAATAGATTTCCATTTTCTTACTCTTTCTCTTCTCCTTCACACACTCCTATGATGCAAATGTTGTAACACTTGAAGTTGTCCCACAGGCTTTTTACACTCACCTCGTTTTTATTTTTTTTTCTTTTTTCTTTTTTCTTCTTATTGCTCTGATTGGTTGTTTTTGCTTCCTTATGTTCCAAATCACCAGTTTGATTCTCAGCTTTATCCACTCTACTGCTGTTTCCCTGTAAATTGTTCTCTATTTCAATTACCGAATCCTTTGTTTCTGACTGGATCTTTTTGACGCTGTTGAGGTCCTCACTAAGTTCCTTGCATATCCTTACAAGTGTTTTGAACCCAAACTGAGTACTTGAGGTGCAACCTTCATGTGGGCTGAGTATACCCTTCCTTTGTAGTGGAGTCTCAATTGCTTTTGGCAGGTTAATGGGAGGTCAAGTTTCCCAGGCCAGTCAGCTGCAAGGATTGGCTGTGGCCACTGACCCCCAGCCTCTGCCCTCCATGGAGCATCAGCTGTGCAGGAGCAGGGTGGTGGTTCTCCAACATACTCTGTAGCTGTCCACTGGGGCTATGGGGTTTCCCAGGTGGTGCAGGCCAAGGTCAGTCCCCACCTATGTTCTGCCCAGGGCTACCCTGCCTGAGCTATGAAGCAGCCTGATGGCTGCTACTTGTGCTGGGCTTGGAGATTCCCAGGAGAAGTCAAGCTGTGAATCTAGGCTGGCTGCTGCTAATGCAGGGCCTGAGGCCTCTTAGTAAGTGGTATGGGGGCTGGGGCCTCACTGAAGCTAGTTGTTGCTTATTTGAGAGGATTTAGGAAGTCATGAAGCATGAACCAACCAGCTATTCATATAGAAAAGTCTCTGTTAACAGCTTGAGTGGGCCCCTAAGTAGGGTGACATGGAGTCTCAGGGGATCTCCAGGGTAGGGCAAACAATGTTGGCCCGCTTGACAGAGCCTCAGATATGGCACCCACCCGCTGGCTCTGTGGCTTTGTCGGGGGAGGATTCAGAGGCCAAGGGACCATGACCTCTGCCTGCCTTTCTGTCTGGGATAAAGCTATGCCCCTGCTCTTGCCTTTAGGTCATGTGTGTAAGTTCTTTGTAAGTGGCAGACACTTCAGTTCCTCCCTGTCTGCCACTGGTGCCTTTCAAGCTGCTACCCTAGAGCTGGAGCTCAGAGAGAGTGAATCTGAGTAAGTCAGTGTGTGGGTTCTTTAAGGGTAACTGCTTGGGACTCAGCAGGTTCATATACCAACTCAGTTCCCACTGGTTTTTGCAGCCAAAAGTTATAGGGACTTATCTTCCTGGTACTGGAACCCTGGGCTGGGGAGCCTGGTGTAGGGTTGAGACTCCTCTCTCCTGAGATATTCCTCCAAAATTTTATCCACCACACATTCCACATCTCTGCCTCTCCTACCAGCCTGAATGGATGTGGTTTCTTTAATCCTAATTTCCATTCAACTTGATTTTTGGTGGTTCTGAGTGATAGCTGTTCTATAATTTAGTTGTAATTTTGATGTGGTTGTGTGAGGAGGTAGCCATGTTTACCTCTGCTGCCATTTTGACCAGAAGTCCAAAATATTTTTATTTTTTAAAGGGAATTACATATTAAAGCAGTTTTAAGTTTACAACAAAATTGAGACTGAGGTATAGTGATTTCCTATATATTCCCTGTTCATAGGCATAGTTCCCACCATCATCAACATCACTCACCAGAATGGTACAGATTTTTTACCAAGACTAAACCTACATTAACAAATCATAATTACCCAAAGACCATACTTTACTTCAGGGCTCACTCTTGGTGTTGTAAATTCTGAGTCTGGACAAATGCATAATGACATGTATCCATCCTTACAGGATCATAGGGAGTTTGTTCACTGCCCTAAAAACTTTTATGCTCTTCCTATTCATACTGCCAACCCCAACCCCTGGCAATAAATGATATTTTTGTCTTTATAGTTTTGCTTTTTCTAGAATGCCATAAAGTTAAAATCATATAGTATGTCACTTTTTCAGATTGACTTCTTTCACTTAGTAATATGCATTTAAGTTTCCTCCATTCCTTTTCATGATTTAGTATTAGGGTAATGCTGGCCTCTTAGAAGAACTTAAGAAGTAGTATTCTATTTTTTTTTAAGGTTTTATTTACTTATTTTTAGACAGAGTTGAAGGGAGGGAGAAAGAGAGGGAGAGAAGCATCAATGTGTGGTTGCTTTTTGTGTGCCCCCTACTGGCCTGCAACCCAGGCATGTGCGCTGATTGGGAATCGAACCTGAGACCCTTCAGTTCACAAGCCTGAGCTCAATCCACTAAGCCACACCAGCCAGGGCTATTCTCTCTATTTCTTTCTTTTGAAAGAGATGGTAAAGAATTGGTGTAATTATTTCCTTAAATGTTTGGTGGAATTCACAAGTAAACAGACCCTTCTAGTTTAATATCCAAATTATATAGTTCATCAGATCCAACATTATGTTTCTGAAAATATGACCAAAGAAAAATATTAAAGTGACATTTTCTATGATAACATTAAACATTGAATTATGACTTTGATTACTCACATTTCTCTTCAGTTTAACACAAAATTCATGAGAAAATCTATTTCGACCTATGCTCATATTTAATTAGTTAAAATCTAACAGCTCTAATGATTAAATACAATAATAATTTTTGAGAACTGGACAGAAGTAATTTTTTAGACAAGTTTTATCTCAAATCACTCATTTCAAAGTCAATATTGAACCAGATGAATGACTTAGCAGTACTAAATTTCACCCTTGTTAAAGCTAGCTAAAGTTGGTGAGTTTTGTTTTTCGTTCATGAGCCTTCTTCCCTGTAGATGAAGTTATATTGATAATAACTAACCGTATTCAAAGTCAACAGCAATTTGCAAGTGGAAAAGATAGTCTTTGTATTTCATAAGGGTAAGGACATTTGGGGATGAAAATAATTTAATGGCAATGTGTTGTTAACTAATGATTTAAAAGTTACTTTAATTTAAAGGGAATGCATTGTTTAATTATTAATTTCTACATAATTATTTAATAAAAATACCCTGACAAAGTGATATTGTATCTGAATAGAAATTTTAATTCATATTCAGAAATGATTGTTTAAATTTAAGTTGCCTGTGGAGTTTAACTAATAATTATTTTTGGTGCATTATTTGTTTTTCTAGGATTACAGAGCAACCTTGTATTAAAATGATATACAGTATATTCATGAATATTTTGAAATATCACCAGATAATATCTAATATTTCCATGCATAAAAAATAAATCAGCAACAATTTTATGTGTTAAATTGGTATGCTTGTATTTAACATAAATCAATAATGTACAGCAATACCCTTAACATGTTGGAGGTCCTTTGGTATGATAATTCATATTCTAAGAACTTTTCCTATGGGAATAATAGGACAAAGGCATAAGCATATATACATAGCAATGCTTATCATGGTTATACTTAAAATAGCAAAAATAAAAAGCAAATTAAATCTAGAGCAATAGAAAATTTCTAAATAAAAATGGTAATATTATATTATGGCAATAAACAATTATGTAGACTACCTACCATATGTATAAATTCACCCCATGAAACAGAAGAAGTTCTAGAAACTATAAGTAAAATATTGAAAATAGTGAGCTTCTGGACAGGGAAAGGGGGAAGATTCTATAATTTTTACAACTTCTATCTCACTTCTATTGTCTGTGGGATTTAAAAGAAAAAAAAATAAGAGATTGAGAGGTGTATGGAAATTTCTTAGGATCAGGATAGTGTCTTGGTGTGTTTGTAGAATTGGGCAGACGTGTATATGTGTAGGCCAGTGAGCACATGTATGTGTGCTTATGTGTACTTTTTCTTCCCTTTCAAATAACTTCGCAATGCTCCAAAACTATCTTCGAGGCACTTCTCCAGTATTAAATCTCCATAGACCCTACTTTCAAGCTAAAATTTAAATGATGATTGCGCTAGGTGTGTGGTTTTATAGGAATCAGTTCCTTGGTAGCAGAAAACTCAAAGAACAACATGCACTTTCATTTTTGGATATAACAATTGATATTAAACTTCAAACATCATAGGAAATTTTATATTCTAAGACCTATGGCCCTTTAGACTCATTCCAAAATGAAATTATTTTTCTCTTCCTGTAGTGGAAGATGAAGAAATTCTCTAGCTATAGGCCTCCTTCTCTGGATTTATCTTTTAAGCATACGAGAATGTAGCAAAACCTATGTAGTTCAATCCAAAAATTAGTTTTGTTTCTTAGCTTAGCTAAGCAACAATATACAACTCCAGTAGGACTTTCAGTATATCAATTTAAAAATTTAAAATATATTTAATCACTAAGATAAATTAAATATCAATAAACGAGTTAGTAATAACATTAAGACATTTCTTTCACATGAAATTCCCAAAAGGATTATTCTGTTTCCCCAATCTTCAAGTGTAGAGAGATGACTTTGAAATGATGACTTTTCAGTCACAAAACTGATAGGGCTTTATTTTTCCAATGATTAATCCTTCACAATGACTTTATACCTTTCCATTTATTACAATCACTATATAGTTTACCTTCTTATAAAGTTTAGATTCTATAGAGTTTAAACAATCTAATTTATCTATTTCTTTGATACAATTGTTCAAAAAATAAACTCAAAATTTAGTTTTCAACTTTTCCCAATAAAATTTTATAATTGAAATTTTCAGTGTAGATATAATACTATTTTGCTAATTTTTTCCTCTTTCTCTCAAAAAAGAAAAAAAGATGGAGTTACTTTACCAATTAATTTATGTCTACTTTTTAAAACTCTTGTAAGGCAGGCTTAAAAAATGCATGTAATATCATGAAACAACATCAATGGGTAGGGTACCACAGTTCTCTCTATAAATCAAAAGTGGATTCTAGAAAAATTAAATCTAAGGTTTACTTTGTTATCACAGTGACTATTACTTTACTCTCTTTTCATGACTGAATACTATCTATCTTTATCGCCATGATTCAAGGCCATCTCTACTCTCAAGATAACCCCAACCACCAAAATAAGAAATAATTATATAAAAAGAGAGGAGTGAGAGAAAATAGCATTTCTCTTTATGCAGGACAGTATTATTTACATTGGCTACTTTTCCCTTCATATGAGCTCATTATATGGTAAAACACCATGATTTTATCATCTTCACCTTGCCAATATCTAACGCCATACCTATTCTTTAGTAACCATTGAATTGTGCTGAAAGGGTGCCTAAAAATAAGTTAATCATTATTTTATGTCAGTGACCCAAGTCAAAGACGAACAGGAACACAGCTGTAATGGTGCAAGTCAGGTTCATTATGTGTCACAATGAGGGAGAACACACACCATGGGGACATGGAGTGTTTCTGTAAAAAAGTGTTAGAATTTGTCATAGGATTTAGGTTTTGGTTGGGTGATTTGGGGACGATTTAGACAAGTGGGGGTTTACTCTAGATTGCATGCTGTCAGAAAGTGGGGGAAATTCTATCATTGGGAGTTAAATAAATTATACATAGGAAGGAGAGAATAGTGTAAGAATAAAGTTGTAATTGGTAAAGAAGTAGTAGTCACACATTTGGGCTGAATAATGGACATTTTTATTTTAGTGGGCGGTAAAGGAAATTTTTTATCTCTGCTTAGAAAAAAAAATGATGAAATGGCCTTTGTCTCATTTCATTATGAGCTCAAGTAACCTTTTCCAAGGTTAGTATTCTGTAAAGTTATTTACGCCTAATAGGAGAATAACATGCCCCCACTGTGAGCATCAAGCCAGCTTCTGAATATCAGAGGCTACTCCTTTCTTCTGTTAGTTTACTTCTATTGATCATCTTAAAATTTAGGTAACTATAAAATAAATTGTAAACTGCTTACAAATGAAGTTTTTAAATTAAAGAGCCTGTAAAATATTTTAGAGGCTATATTGTTGAAGGATGATTATATATAAATGCAACTTACTAGAAATTTTTCAGGCAAATATCACCTTTGTCTGCTTTAAATAAAAAATATGGGATGTCATTAATAGATGTGTTTAGATGATAAACTATGTGTGTGTGATTTATATTTTTCAGTTACATTTATTCACAGAGTTAAAACCTAGAAGAAAAAAGTGATTATGGGTAACACAGTCAGGATATTACTAAAGAAAAAATAAGTGTAACAGATCATATTAAAGTCACCATATCTTATTAAACACTATCAATTTGTAAAAAAATCGTTAGAGATAATAGATACATAACTAAATTTAAAGGGTTTCGTTATTTCTTTACAGAACTTATCTCAGTAATTTAATTTCCTAATATCATATTTTTATTGCATCTATATGCAAAATGATAATAGCTTTATATGTTCTCAGGCTCTTGTTTCCAACCAATCTTAAATTTATTTTCATAATGAACTCCTCATACACACTGAATGCACAATGAGTTAAATGCTTATTCTAAGCAATATGTTCCAAATCCAAGTCATTTTTCTTCTTACCAATATCTGTCCTGTACTTCTTTCTATATACTATAATTTTTCTTATCAGATGGCAATGCATAATTTAAATAAGTATACAAATTTAATTTTAATTATACCAAAATTATCCTAGTTATCCATATTTAAAACTTAAATCTACTTATTGTTGTAAGGTCTTTCTTTTTTCCTTCTCAATACCAGACTTTTAGTCTGGTATATTGATTCCTAATGCAGAGTGATTAAGAGTTCGATTTCTAGAGTTTGCTTAGACTTGACTTCACATGTATGAATTGCAGCCCTATCACTTACTAGCTCTTTGAACTCTCTATGCTACAGGTGAAATATCTGAAAAGTAGAGCAGTAGTAATATCTGTGTAAGGATAGTTGTAAGGAGTAATTGAGATAAAATAGGTAGAGCAATTAAAATAGGCTGGCACATTGTAAGCCCTCAAAACTGTTCTTAATATTAAACCTGTACATTTTCTATTTAAACTAGACCTCAGTTATTTCTCATTTTATAGTCTGTAATTATTTCCACTATTATTTCACTCATTCTACCTTCTATTTAGCCACTACTTTTCTACTCCAGAATAATCCTTCTAAAATTGTAATTAGTTTATAGCATGAGTCAAATGATTTAATTATACAATTTCCAAAAAAATCCATTAATCACTTTCCTTCCCAAGAAAATATTTATAAATAAATGATCTTGAAGCCCAAGCCTCAATTTATTTGTTCATTTATTAATTTATTAGTTTAATAAACATCCATTGAGCATGAGAATTTTATACTGCTCATTATTTCCTAAATAAATCCATGTGTTTTTCCTTATAAATATTTTTTCTCATGGTGCTTCCTACATGTAATGCCCTGCTCTCTTCATTTTTAATTATCTTTTATTTAGAATGTCTTTCTTGAGCAACACAGGATGTGGACTCATTTTTTATTGAAACTTCATAGCATTTTCTATCACCCTTCTATTATTGATGCTTACTGTCTGCCTTGATTTTGTTTGTTTTATCTAACCATTCTATGATGTACTGACCTAAGCAAATATGGTCATGAAAAACCATTAGGTTATTTTTAAATTTTTAAATATGAGATTGATAAATTTTAGCTACTCCTTGCCATCTCATTTCAAGGTTTTAAATTAAGTAAATCTCAGAACAAATTCTGCCAAACATACAGGTACTTATTAAACAAGTGTTTATTAGTAAGCACTTAGAACACATTTTATACAACATATTCAGTAAATTATAGGTAAATTTTAGCTCTTATAAATATCACTTTATATGAGTGTTCATGTTAGACATATGCAAGTATTTTCCAGAAGCAGATTTTGTTCTACCTTTAGGTGAGATCAGAGAATCAGAATCACTACCAACCAATGACTAGACATAGAATCATTTAAGAATGAAGCTTTAGATGCCACCCCTAAGGAAGCAGGAAAGATGTTTCTCTAGATTCTTAAACTTTATTCATGAGAAGATGGAAAGTATCCCTAAAATATTTTATTTAATCCATATTTCTTTAATACTTTTGATTTCATCAATGAAAATTTATTTCTGGTCATAATTACAAGGGGAGATGCCCCCAAAACCAGAATTATCTTTTGGGGGGCAGACCCCTTGTAGTGTAGTTTTCCACCGCTAGATGAGTGTTCAAGGAACCTATCTGTATCAGTGTACCAGCTGGTGTTGTGAGAGTCTGTGCTCCGTTTCAGTTAATTTTTTGGGAAGACCCTTTCAACGCATTTGCCCATTTTATGATGGGTGCTTTATGAGCACATCTGCCCACACCACACTGAATGTTCAACAGTTTTTGACCAAAAATGTCATAACTCCCATGTCTCACTCTCTCTATTCACTCAATCTCACCCCAAGTGACTTTTTTTTGTTTTCCCAGGTGAAAGGAGTCCTCAAGGGAAACATTTTGCCAATGTGGAAGAGGTGAAACAAAATGGGATTAAAAAGTACAAATAGACAATTACAGAATGGCCATGGGGGGGTAAAGTACAGCACAGGAAATGGAGTAGTCAAAGAACTTATACGCATGACCCAGGGACATGAACAATGGTGCGGGGATTGCCTGAGGGACTGAAGGGTACTGGGTAGAGGGGGGCAAAGGGAGAAAAGCTGGGACAAACTTAATATCATAATCAATAAAATATAATTAAAAAACAACAGAAGCACTAAAAGCCATCAAAATTGACAAGTTTAAAAACTGTTTTGAGCAGTGGAAGAAAGTCTCGATAGGTGTATTGCATCATATGGAGAGTACTTTGAAGGTGATTGAAGTTTAAAATGTAAGAATAAATACATATTTTTTATAAATAAATTCCATTTTGAGGGGTCCCCCCTCCTATACTAATTATTATACTTTTAATTTAAAAATAATAAATTAATGTTATTGAACAAGGCCTGAAGTGTTGAAATATAGAAAAAACTTCTTATTTTAGCCTTCTTTAGATCATGGCATATCTGATATCCTAATCATACATGGAGTACATATGTTAAAATAGAACAATGGATTGTCCTGAGAGATGTAAACTGAAAAATACATACTTAATATTACATGCTGATATATCTTAAAGTAAATTACAGACATTGAAACATAACCCATTGCAATAAAAAATATATTTATAAAAGGTAGAAGCTATAAATTTCAGTATTATTACTGCCTGATGAAAGATAGTCTCTAATGAGAGACCTAGTTTTTGAAATGGATTGATCAAAATACTGACATAAAATTCTAATGAGAAGAATTTTGCCATGCTAACCATTCTAATGATGTCACTGGCATTTTACTCCTAAAAACAATGTATGCAAACAATTAATCTGAAGTTTTCTTCTAGCCTAAAACTTTAAATTACTATTAAAGGAGTAGATATAAAAGATATTTTCTTTAAAGGGAAATTTCAGAATCTATCTATTTTAGCCTTCTGAAGTTACT
This sequence comes from Mormoops blainvillei, assembly GCA_004026545.1. Lineage (NCBI taxonomy): Eukaryota > Metazoa > Chordata > Mammalia > Chiroptera > Mormoopidae > Mormoops > Mormoops blainvillei. Next base: position 24,641 of record PVJD01012217.1, read on the forward strand.
CTAACTCTTTATTCAAATTCTTATTTTTTTGTAACCTGTTTTTTTTCAAATTCTATAAAGTAACAATATTATTGTTCCAGCAATATATCTGAGATGTATTTTAGGCCTGAGAATATGTTATTTGAAAGAAAGCATAATAAATTCTGGAACCATAATCATGAATTTATCTACTTTTTCTATTAATTTTTAAAATTTGATTTTATATAAATTTGAGACCATTTTATTAGTTACACATATATTTAGAATTGTTATATCTTTTGGTGGGTTAATTCTTCTATTTAAAAAAATATTCCTCTTTATCTCTAGTAAGGCCTCTTGTGTTTTAGTCTACTCTTTATATTTTTAAGTTATGAGAATTGTGAAAATTTTCAATGCAATATAACAAATTACAAAAATGTAGCAACTTGAAATATCACACTTTTATTATTTTACAGTTTCTAGGGTGAGGTATTCAGGGATAGTTTGCCTAGACCCTCTGCTCGGGGTCTCACGTGCCCACCCTGAAAATGGCCCGGCAGGGCTGCCATCTCATCTGCTGTCTGCAGCCGTTTTCCAGGTTTGGGAGTTATTGGCAGAATTCCCTCCTTGCAACTGTAGAACTAAGGTGAATTTGTTCTTTTTGGCTGCTGGATGGGAGTCATTTTTGTTTCCAGAGGAAGCCCTTAGGTCCCAGCCATGGGGTCCTCTAATGCCAGCTTACATCTTCAAAACTAGTAAGGAAGTCTCTCCTTTATTGTCTCCCATCAGGGAAGGTCTCAACTCTCTTTTAAAAGGCTCACCTGATTAGCTCAAGTCCAGCCAGGATAATCTCTTTTTGATTAACTCAAAGGCAAGGGACAAGAGACCTTATTTATAGCTGCAAATCCCCTCACCACTGACACCTTTCACAGAGTGGAATCCCAGCACCGTCACAAGAACCACCTACACTCCAGGGCTCCACTTCCTGTGCAGTGCAAGGATCTAAGAGCACTAAGCATGACACTATTCACCGTTTTTTTGGTCACACATTTTTAAACCCCAAAAGGCATATTATCATTTTTGATAGTCAATTTTCATTATATTCACAGATTTATTTACTGTTTCTCTTCATTCCTTTTACCATTTCTATACTTCTATGTGGAATAAGTTTCCTCCTGTCTTTAGTGATGTCATTAGTATTTCCTTTTGTGCAGTTTGGTTACTGACTAATTCTGGCATTTTCTTTTTTGGTCTTATTTATTGTGAAAATGTCTCTACTACATCTCATTTTGTAGGGTTTTTTTTTTTTTGATAGCTAAATATTCCAAGAAATATATGACCAAAAGTGATTAGATATAAAAGAAATTGGGGGAAGCGTCTATGTGAGGAAAAGGAGTGGGCAGAGAAAGGCTGGGAGGGTCCTTAGTCGGCAATGCAGAATTGCAGGGAAGGGGAAGAAGAGAGAAAGGGGAGAACAGTTTATTGGAAGTATCTTCGTTTGCAAAGTGCTTCCAAAGAAAATTCACCAAATCTGTGAGGGAGACTTCAAGTCACATCGTTCCATGAGAAGAGTCCCTAGTCCCCTTAAGATCCTGCCTTAGTGTCCCGGCCACAGTCACTCAGCCGAGAGCAGCTTTGTAGTCAGTTTAGGCCTGAATTTCAGAGCGCAGAAGCTGCGGCCTTCAGCCAGCTGCACTCCTGGCAGCGGGAGAGCTGAGAGGAGCTGCTACGGCAGCCACAGTCAGATTCGGTTTTTCAGTTACTTATTTCAAAGTTTGGAATGTTACCTCTTGTTTTCTGGTTGCCATTTTTTTTCTGTCAAACCACCCCACCCAAAACAAACCAGCTCTCAGTCTTATTATTGCTTGTTCGAAAGTAAGTAAGTAATACGTCTTTTGTTTTTCTGTCATGTTTTAATATTTTCGTCTTCGATTCCTAGGAAGTTTTATTATGAAGAGTCAAGGTGGGGATTTCTTTGTATTTATCACGTTTGTTGCTTGTAGCACACTTTAACCTGGCTTCATGTCTGTCATAACTTCAGAGAATTCTTAACCATTATATCTCCAAATATGACTTGTCAGTATCTACTTGGATGATACTTTTGTACTTAATCTATTTTTACATTGCCCCAATGTTTCATGACTTTTTCTATATTTTCCAACGTTTTGTCTTTTTATGTTTCAGATTAGATAATTTCTTGTGAGCTAACTTTCAGTTCTCTAATCCTCTCTCCTATTATATATAATCTAACATTCAACCCATTTGTTCCGTTCTTATATTCAGTTAATGTATTTTTAATTTTAGAATTTCCTATTTAAAAATATGCTTTCCAGTTCACTGCTTTCACTACTAAACTGTCCACATTTTAGTTTATCTTCTTAAACATATTAACCACAGATAATTAAAAATCTATGTTCACTAATTCCAATATTTACATGGTTTATCCATGTAAATATTTTTTTAATTAAAAAGAAAAAAGAAACCTGGTCAGTTTTGATTGAATGACACACATTGTGTCAAAAAAATGAAAAAATAGTATAATATTGCATGTCTCAAGACTGGATTGGTTTTTGTATCTACTGTACTTTTAAAATTGCATATTAAATAGCAAAATTCAGATGTATAAATAGTGAAAATTAGAGTTAAGTACCTTTATCTACTCTAAAGTTGAACCGCTTTAAAGTTGGTTTCAGCGTTTTTGCAAGATCATCAGTTTCTAATTCACTGTCTGTTAGCTTTACCTCTTTGGGTTTTCCAAATGAAAATATGAAGCCCTACCTCTACGTCAAGGTCTAAATTCAAATACGTACCTTCTCCACTCTGGTGGATGCAGAAAATTCTCCTCAGCTTCCTAGCATCTGCTTTTCAATCAGCAAATTCTTTCAGGCAAAAATGATTCCAAATATTGAGCTCTGGGCTCACTTTTCTGATCTTCCCTTTCATGGGCATTATGGCCCTTCAAATGATTGATACCTTGGTAGCTTTCTGAAGTTTCCAAACAAATATCATAGCTGTCATTTTTGTGTTATTATTATATTATTATTACATGCAGTTTTTAGTTTTACTCAGTAAGAGGATTGGTCTGAATAAAGCTAACACACAAAGGGGGAAAAGATGGCAGCGGAGTAGGTGGAAGCTGAGCCCACTTGCTCATGTCCCCAGCGCAGACTTGCAACCAGTCTTCCGACAAGTGACCTGAACAATCAACAGAATCTTAGCTGATAAGGATATTTGAAGCCAAGGGGTACAGAGGAGGCTTTGCACCATTCAGTAAGAGATTTTGTAAGTTCAATGGGAAATATCCTGTGAGAGGTGCCTCAAGCAAAGGTGATAGCAGAGGACAGAAAGTGCAGCTTGGTGGCTCCTGCCCCTGCCTGAGAGGGTGTCCCAGTCCTTCACGGGGATCCCTCAGTCCTCACTGGAAAAGACTTGGGAGGATACATGGAGTCTGGGAGACTTGGGCTGCACGTGCACAGCAAGCAGCACATCCATGGTGGCAGCCACCAATCAGGAGAGGCCAGGGGAGAAATTCTTGCTCCTAAGATTGTCGGAGGTACTAGAAGGCAGTGGCCAGCCCTGACAAAGAAGGACTTTTTGCCTTTTGGGGAAGTGGAGTGCAAGGAAAGCTGGGCAGTGGCTCAGAGCTGCAGTGTGGGTGCCATAAATGGAATTTTATTTTTAAGAAGGGAGTGGAGGCATGGATGAATAGGGAACCCGCTCACGTGCAGCTGACCTGCCAGCAAAGAGGTGCGATTCAAAGGGCGTTTGTGCCCACTAAACCCAGCTGGCCAGGAAAAATAGAGGCTGCACAGCGAAGGGGTTGTGAGGCCCAAACCAGTGGCTAGAAAGCAGGAGAGTCCAGAGTGGGGCTGTGAGTAGACCAGAGGGTTTGGGTCTGAGCCAGGAACTGGATGGGCTAGAGCTGAGCCCCGAGATTCCTTAGCCAGGCAGGGCCACCCAAACCAGGGAATACAAACCTCTGGGAAGAGGAAGGCATGCCCATCCCCCACCTGCAAGATTGCAATCTCCTCAGAACAATAAGACCAGTCTCAAAAAACCCCTGCAGGGCACATAGACAGAGGGGAAAGAACGAGAGCATCCAAAGGAGACCTTTACGAACTTTTATCAGACACTATGCTGGCTTCGCCTCAGGCCCTATTTAACCGCACACAGTAGCGCAAAGAGATTAGAAATTATCTCAGCAAGAGGTATTCAGGGCCCTGCCCAGCCTCAGCTCTCACACGGAGCTGCCATCAGCACCTAGCAAGAAAGAGCTGACCCTTTTACACGGGTAAATCCCACACATGAAACAAAAAGGAAATTTATCAGAAACTATACAAGCAGAAATAATCTGGGACAGACCAAGATGCGTGGTTGCCAGGGCTTGCCGGGGTGGGGAACACACACACCATCTTCCCTGAAGGCTGAAAAGTGCCTCCCAGGGGCTCCCACCCTCCCAGTCACACCAGAGGCCCTGTCTGGAGACAGGTGGAGGTGGTGCATGCAATGTTATCAGATACTAGATGAACCAACACTGGACCTCATGCTAATAAAAAGCCAGCTGGGCAGAAGAGCGGGGACCAACCAAGCCTGAAGGAGACAGACACAAACTCTGGTTCGCTTGTAGCTTCAAGCGATCCTTCTGGCTGCCTGAAGCTAGACTGGGACACCAGCTGGCATCAGGAACGGGTCCTGAAGGAGAAGACAGTAGGCCAACAAACACTAGAGTCTGCTGAGATGAATTCCGCCTTGTTCTTTTTCATTATTTGTGCTATTTTTTCTCCCGCATAGTTTTTTAACATTGTTTCTTTGTCTTCAATTTTGTTCCTATTATTTCACTATTTTTAATTTTATTTATATATATATTTTATTTTTATTATTATTTTTAATGTAGTTTTAATTCCAGTCTCATATTTTACTCTTCTCTTCTCTTCCCCCATGTTGCCTTCATCCCTCTCTTTCTTATTTTTGTTTTAAATTGTATTTCTTCCCTTTCTGTGTCTTGTTTCTATTCTTTACTCTTACTATTTCTCCTCACTCCCTCCTCTCTAAACCATCTTTCTTTCCATGTCATCTCACATTCTTCTTCCATTTCTTATAATATCCTTATTGTCATTCCACCTTTATTAATATGTTCTCGATTGTAATTGATACTGGGGTTGTTGTTGCATTCCTTCAACTCTATCCCTGGATATTCACTTTTATTTCATTTTATCTTGTCTTATCTTGTCTTATCTTATCGCATATTTTACTGATCTCCTGTCCTGCTCCATTTCACATTCCTCCTGCCCTGTCTTATTTTCATTTTAAATTTTATCTTCTCTCTTTCTTAGCCTGGTTTCTAAACCTTACACTTATTATTTTTCCTCCCTCTATTCTATCAAAATTAGTTTTCTTTCCTTTAGACATTTCACAATCTTTTTTATTCTTTTATTTACTTTCTCTTTCTTATAATATTATTATTCCTTTCCACCTTTACTGATCTTTGCTCCTTTGTCAGTGATATCACTGAAGTGGTTGTTTTACTGCAATTTGGTTCCTATTTTTTCACTATTTTTTTTCTCCAAACCTCATATCATTCTCTTCCCTTGTCTTACTCCAGTTTTCCCTGTTCCATCCCTATTTTATTTATATGGTAGGTTTTACTTTCTCTTGTTCTCCACCTTGTTTCTATTACCTACTTTTATTATTTCTCCTCCCCCTACCCTCTCGAAATCATTTCCTTCCTGTTAGTCACCTCATATTCTTTTTTCCTTTTGTGTAATATTCTTATTCTCTTTCCACCTTTATAAATCTTCGATCATTTGTTGTCGATATCACAGCAGTGTTGGGGGGTATTTTTGCTGGTGTGGGTTTTGTTTGCTAAGCTGCTTAATTTTGTTCTGGCAGCTCCTGTAAAACGGCATGCAAAATGTGGTGGGGGTTGTCATGATCACTCAGCCAGCCAGAGGGGAGAGCCCACCAAGGAATGAGACAAAAATCACCAAAACCCAGTTATAAAAAAACAGTCCACAAAAACCGCATCAAGGGTACCCCTAGGGCATCCAGCTCAGGAGTTCAGGGAGACTGAACCACCGAGTCCCACAGGACTCCTAGCCACAGAAGGCCACTCTAGGAGAGACCGGGAGTCAAAGCAGATCAATCTAGTAGCAGAAACAAACAAAAAGAGTCACCTGAAATGGGGAGACAAAAAAACAACCCCCAATCTAAATGAAAGGAGGAATCCCCAGAAAGTGTTGTAAATGAAACTGAGGCAAGCAATTTATCAGACATAGAGTTCAGAGTAATGGTTATAAGGATATAAGGACAAAAGGAACTCAGTGAGAACTACAGGGAACTTAGTGGAAACTACATCAACATGAAAAAGGACATAAAAATTATTAATAAGAACCAGGAGAAAATGAAGAATATGATATCTGAAATGAAGAATACAGTAGAAGGGATGAAAAGCAGGCTAAATGAAGCAGAAGATGGAATCAACAAATTGCAAGGCAAGGTAGAACAAAATAGCCAGTCAGTGCAACAAAACAAAAAATGACTCAAAAAGAACCGAGATAGATTCAGGAAACTGCATGAGACATGAAATATAACAATATTTACCTCATAGAGATTCCAGAGGGTTAGGGAAAGGAGCAAAGGACAGAAAACCTGTTTGGAAAAATAATGATGGAAAACTTCCCAAACTTGGTGAGGGAAAGAGTAATGCAAGTTCAGGAAGCACAAAGGGTCCCAGTCAAGACAAACCCAAAGAGACCTCTAAGACACATCATAATTAAAATCTCGAAAGTTAAAGACAAAGAGAGGTTCTTAAAGACAGTAAAGGAGAAACAGCTAGTAATATACAAGGGAGCTCCAATAAGGCTATCAGCTGATTACTCAATAGAAACACTACCAGCCAGAAGGGAATGGCACAAAATATTTCAAGTAATGAAAAGCAAAGGCCTGCAACCAAAGCTACTCTACGCAGCAAGGCTCTCATTGAAACAGAAGATGAAATAAGGAGCTTCCTAGAATAAAAATAAAAACTCTAAAAGAGTACATCTCCACCAAACCAGCACTGCAAGACATGCTAAGGGGACTGCTTTAAGAAGATGAAGAGGGTAGGGGTTGGGGGGGCGGAATACAGACACTAAGTGAAAAAATAGCAATGGATAAATACCTATCAATAATAACCTTAAATTAAATGGATTAAATGCTCCAATCAAAAGACATAGGGTAGCTGAATGGGTGAGAAAACATGACCTGCTTATATGCTATTTACAAGAGGCCCACCTCAGAACAAAAGATCTATACAGGCTGAAAGTGAAGGAATAGAAAAAAAATATTCCAAGCATATGTACATGAAAAAAATGCTTGGGTAACAATACTTATATCAGACAAAATAGACTTCAAAACAAAGGCCATAACAAAAGACAAAGAAGGTCACTAAATAATACTGCAGGAAGCTGACCAACAAGAGGATACAACTCTTGTAAACATATATACACCTAACATAGGAGCACCTAAATAAGTAAGGAAAATCTTGGAGGACTTTAAGAAGGAGATTGACAGAAATACAGTCATTGTAAGGGATTTTAACATTGCACTGTCAACAATGGACAGATCGTCCAGAGACAAAATCAACAAGGATATGTATGGCATTGAATGACACCCTAGATCAAATGGACTTAATTAATATTTATAGAGCATTGCACCCCAGAAGGCAAAATATGCATTCTTTTCAAATGTACATGGATCATTTTCAAAGATAGACCATGTGGTAGGACATAAAACAAACTTCAATAAATTCAAGAAACTTGAAATCATATCAAGCATATTCTCAGATCACAATGGTTTAAAATTAGAAATGCACCTCAAGGAAAAAACTCAAAAACATTCAAATACATGGAGACTGAATAACATGTTATTACATAAAGAATGGATTAATAAGAAAATCATGGAAGAAATAAAAAAAAGTATCTGGAAACAAATGAAAATGAATATACAATAACCCAAAAACAATGGGACACAGAAGGCAGTCCTGAGAGGGAAGTTCATAGCAATGCAGGCTTACCTAAAGAAGACAGAAAAATCTTAAATAAACAACCTCATCCTACACCTTAAAGAACTAGAGGAGGAACAACAAACAAAGCCCAGGGTGAGTAGAAGGAAGGAAATAATCAACATCGGAGCAGAATTGAATGACATAGAAATTTAAAAAAAAATTCAAAGGATCAATAAATCAAGGAGCTGCTTCTTTGAAAAGATAAAGAAAATTGACAAACCTTTAACCAGACTGATCAAGAAAAAAGAGAGGTCCCAAATAAATAAAATCAGAAACAAAAGAGAAGTAACAACCAAATCACAGAAATACAAAGGAGTGTAAGAAATTACTGTGAACAACTATATGCCAAGAAACTGGATAAAATGGGCAAAATGGGTAAATTTCTATAAACATACAATCTTGCTAATTGAATCAAGAAAAAGCAGAAAACCTAAATAGACCAATAACAACTAGCAAAACTGAAGCAGTAATCAAAAAACTTCCAGCACACAAAAGCCTTGGAATGGATGGCTTCATGGGCAAATTTTACCAAATATTCAAAGAGCTAACTTCCCAAACTTGGTGAGTTTGTGTTCTTCACAAACTATTCCAAAAAAATTCTAGAAGAGGGAAGGATCCCAAACTCTTTTTATAAGGCCAGTATTACCCTAATTTCAAAACCAGGTAAAGACACAACAAAGATATTTGTAGGCCAATATTTCTGATGAATATAGATGCTAAAGTCCTCAACAAAGTATTGGCAATGGGGATCTAGGAATACATTTAAAATTTCATACACCGTGATCAAATGGAATTCATCCCAGGGATGCAAGGGTGGCACAATATTCACAAGTCCATAAATATAGCACACCACATAACATTATGAAGGATAAAAAAAAATCACATGATCATATCAGTAGATGCTGAAAAAGCATTTGGTAGAACGCAGCACCCATTTATGATAAAAAAAAAAAACAACCCTCAGCAAAGTGGGAATAGAGGGGGCCTACTGCAACTAATAAAGGCCAACATCATACTCAAAGAGCAAAACCTAAAAGCTTTCCACTTAAGGTCAGGAACAAGACAAGAGTGACAGCTTTTATCACTCTGATTCGATTTGGTACTGGAAGTTCTAGCTACAATGATCAGACAGGAAAAAGAAATAAAAGGCATCCAAATTGGGAAGAAAGAAGTAAAACTGTCATTATTTCCAGATAATGATAGTGGACATAGAAAACCCTACAATCTCCACCAAAAACTACTCACCCTAATAAGTGAGTTTGTCAAAGTAGCAGGATACAAAGTCAATATTCAGAAATCGATCTCATTTCTGTATACCGACAATGAACCATTAGAAAGAAAAACTAGAAAAAATCCCATTTACTATAGCAAAAAGAAAAATAAAGTACCTAGAAATAAATTTAAACAAGGAGGTAAAATACCAATAATCAGAAAACTGTAGAACACTGAAGAAAGAAATTGAGGAAGATAGAAATAAATAGAAGCATATACTGTGTTCATGGATTGGAAGAATTAACATAATTAAAATGTCCATTCTACCAAAAGCAATCTATATATTCAGCACAATCTGTGTGAAAATACCAATGGCATATTTCACTGATTAAGACCAAATGTCCCCAAATTTATATGGAACCTAAAAAGACCCCAAATAGTGTCAGCAATCTTGAGAGAGAAGAATAAAGTTGGAGGGATCACAATACCTGATATAAAACTATATTACAAGGCCACTGTAAACAAAACAGCCTGGTACTAGCATAAGAACATACACAAGGATCAGTGGAACAAAATAGAGAGTCCAGGAATAAGCCCATGTCTCTATGGTCTATTAATATTTGACAAAGGGGATATGAGTATACAATGGGGTAAAAATAGTCTCGTCTCTTCAATAAATGGTTTTGGGAGAACTGGACTGGAACATCCAAAAAAAGTGAAACTAGATTACCAACTTACACCACACATCAGAATAAACTCAAAATGGATAAAAGACTTAAATGTAAGCCATGATGCCATAAAAATCCTAGGGGAAAACATAGGCAGTAAAATTTCAGATATCCCCTTAGCAATATTTTTGCTGATATATCTCCTGGGGCAAGGGCAATAAAGGAAACAATAAACAAAATAAACATCAAATTAAAAAGTTTCTGCATGGCTAAAGAAATCATTATCAAAACGAAAAGGGAATGACTGTATGGGAGGCTGTATTTACCAATGATACATCAGACAAGGGTTTAATCTCAAAATATGTAAAGAACTCATACAACTCAACACCAGGAAGACAAACAATCAAATTAAAAAATTAGCAAAGGACCTGAATAGACATTTTTCCAAGGAGGATATACAGATGGCCCACAGACATGTGTAAAGATGCTCAATATCACTAGCCGTCAGAGAGATGTAAATTAAAACCACAATGAGATACCACTTCACTCCTTTCAGAATGGCCATCATTAACGAATCAACAAACAAGCGCTGGCGAAAAGGGAACCCCCATGCACTGTTAGTGGGACTGCAGACTGTTCCAGCCACTGTGGAAAACGGTATGTAATTTCCTAAAAAAATTAGGTAAAAATTTCCTAAAAATTAAAAATTAAAAAAAAAAATGGAAGCACCTTTTTAACCAGAGATTCCGCTGTTGGAAATATACCCTAAGAATCTTGCACCACCAGTTTTCGAAAGAACCTATGCACCCCTATGTTCATAGCAGTACTAGTTACCAAAGCCAAGTGCTGGAAACAGCCCAAGAGCTCATAGGTAGATAAGTTGATCAACAAACTGTGGTACATTTATGCAATTTAATATTACTCAGCAGAAAGAAGGAACTCCTATCTTTTGTGACAGCATGTATGGAACTAGAGACTATGATGCTAAATGATATGAGTTAGTAGATGAAAGATAAATACCATATGACCTCATTTATAAATGGAATCTAATGAACAAAATAAACTAATGAGCAAAATAGAATCAGAGACATAGAAACATGGAACAGACTGATAGCATTCGGGAGCAGAAGGGGATAATGGTGGAAAGAAGAGGTAGGGACTAACCAAAGAACATGTATAAATGACCCATGGACATGGACAATGGTGTGGAAATCGACTGTGGGAGTGGGAGGAGGGCTGGGCAGAGGAGGGCAAAGGGAGAAAAATAGGTACAACTGTAACAGAGTAACAATAAAAAAAATGAACACACTATTCTTGGAAGTGGCAGTTCTCTTTTAATACTTTTTAAATAAGAAAAAATATATATGAAATTGTTCCTCTATTTATTCTAGCAAATTTCAGTGCCATTATTGAGATGTAAAAATGTGGTGAGATTTTAATTTCTCCCCTTTATTTGTTAATTCATTGGGCTGTGACTAATTTTCATTAATAGGACAATACATATGCAAATGTATTATAAACACTAAGTTAATTTATTTTTAAGCAGGCGTGTATTTGACTCCTCTTATATTCTTATTTTTACCATTTCAAAGAGAAATCTATTTTTAAAAGTATATTACTCTTGATAATAACCAAGATCAAATTTTGATGTAATTATATTCTTTCGACTCCAATGATACTATATCTGAAATATATATAGGACAGTTAATAATGTAAAAGTACCTACTTTACTTTTAAAATTGCATATTAAATAGCAAAAATCAGATTTTGATACAGTGAAAATTATATTTTTAGTCTCAAAGTTAAGGTCATTTTTAGCATTTTTAACCTAAGAGTAGCTAGCTATAAGTTTATGCCTAATAATCATCAATTTAGAAATAAAAGTGTAGATTATAATATATAAGGAGGTCTTTTTATTTGAAATATGTTTTCCCCTAGTATAAGTATGGGAGCATTTAAACACATATAACTTCAGAATAATTAACAGTTACAACTGCATTTGAAAAAATAAACAGAAAAATTAAACCGGGTATTAGGAAGTCTAAAAATTATACAATTGGAAAAAAACCAAAATATTTCCTATGCTATGACTATGTTAAAAATTTTTACTTTTAGTGCTATGGGAAAGGCAGTGGTCAGACATACTAATCATTGCACTGCTAATTTCGTTTGGTCATCAATTTTAATTGTGAGATGAAAAAAAGGAAAGTTAAAATTCTAGGTTAATATATCTTCAAGAATAGGGACAAGCCTAAGCAAAATTCAATAATAACTATAATTATTCAAAAGTATATATCACTATTAAAAAGCATATCAATAAAAATTGCTTGCTTCATTCTCAGAAAATTGACAGTGATTTTACTCTAACACTTTCAATTTTCTTTTCCTACTTCTAGAAATCTTTCTAAAACTTCATATGCATAAAAATGGCTTGGAGAACCACGACTCATCAGTTAGGAGGCGTGACATCGAAAACCCTGTAAATATCAGTTCTTGGTGACAATGTTAAGCAACAGGAATGCGTGTATTGCTGATGGGAATGCAAAATGGCAGAGTCACTTCAAGAGACAGTGGTTCTCTTAGCAGTTTCTTACAAGGCTAAACATAGTCTTACCATGTGATCCAGCAACCACACTCCCGCATATTTGTCCAACTGATCTGAAAACGTATGTCCACACAAAAACCTGCACATAAATGTTTATAGCAGCTGTATTCATAATCACCCCAAACTGGAAGCAACCATCTCCTTCAACAGATGAGCTAGTAAAGTGTTACAAATCCACACAGAATGATGTTTTTTCAGCAATAAAAATAAATGAGTTATCAAGCCAGGAGAAGATATGCATGAATCTCATATACATATTGCTAAGTGAAAGAAGCCAGTCTGAAACTGTCACATACTCTCTGATTCCAAATATATGACATTCTGGAAAAGACAAACTATAGACATGGTTAAAAAAAAATCAGTGGTTTTATGAAAAGGTACCGGTTGATTAAGTGATGTACAGGGGATTCTTTAGGGCAGTCAAACTATTCTGTATGACATTACAATTGTGGAAACACAATATCATTTATTTTTCAAAGTCCATTAAACTTTTTAGCACAAAGAATCAACCTTGATGTTATGTATTCATAAAAAATAATTTAGGAGCTCAAAGGAATCCAAGGATAAATTGTAATATGTTTTAAAAAACCCTTAATTTATTTATGAATGCATGAAAGAAACTTCAATAAAGGGGTTAAAAGAACATGCTTATCTAAACTTTGCAAATGACTGAAGTTGGTTAGATCAAATGTAAAAGAAGCTATACATAAGCAATGAATATATAAAAAGTCTTTGTATTGACTTCATAATTTTTCTGTATACTTAAAACTATTCCCCCTCCCCGCACCCCCCTGCCCATAGGAACATATCACTTAGATAACCAGATAGTGGGGAAAGGAAGCACCCGTGTATTTGAGGGTTTCTGGATCCAGGGGATGGTTGTTGGATACGGAGGCTGGATTGGAGGATATCCAGGGACCCAAAGCACCAAATATATTTGTAGGTGTCAGAAGGAGGGTAGATGGTGTGTCTGGGTAATAAATGCAGTCCAGGCTGACATGCAGCTCACAGTGAAACTTCTGAGCTCATGAACCCGCACAGTGGTCATTTCCTCCATTTCCAAAAGTGTGATTGGATTGGCTAAACTTGGTAGTTAGCAGAATATTCAGATTGGTGCTTCGATCTGTGGGATAAGACTCATCATAGTAGGGAAAGCTAAATGAAATCCTCTGAAATGTCTTTACTGAGTCAAGTCAGTATATCAATAACAACATCACTAAGCACAACTTCTGCCATGATAGAGTTAATATTAATAGACTAAGGGAAAAAACCCATAGGATCATCTCAGTAGATTTTTTAAAAGTATTTGACAGATCCAAACATTTATTTCTGATAAAATACCAACAAACTAGAAATACAGAAGACTCTCCTTAAACTAAAGGGCATACTAAAAAAACTTACAACTAATATCATACTTCATGATGAAGACTGAATGCTTTCCATATGATTAGGAAAAAGACAAGCAGTTCACTCTTAGCAGATATCTACTCAATATTATGCTAGATTCTCTAGCTGGTGCCATTAGGAAAGAAAAATAAGAGGCATTTATATTTGGAAAAAAAAAAGTAAATCTGCCACATAAGACATAATTCTCTATGTGGAAAGTCTTAAGGAAACTTCCTCCCTGCCACACACAAACTTACCTCTGTTCATAGAACTGATCAACACATTTAGTAAGGTCACATAATGTAAGTTCAATATGCCAAAATCATTAATAATAACAGTAATAAGAATAATAATTGGTAATAAATTTAAAAACAAAAGACATACAATGAAAACTATGAGAGATTGCTGACAGAAATCTTAAAAGATCTAAATAAATTAATAAGTCCATGTTTATGTATTGGAAGACTCGATATTTCTCATGATGGCATTTCTCCCCCAACTGATCTATAGAATCAACAAAATCCTCAACAACCTATCAGCAGGCATTTTTGGTGGAAATTAACAAGCTTACTACTAAAAATAATATATAAATATAATGGCTTTGACATTATTTTAAAAAGAAGAACCAAGCTGGAGGGCATATACTATCTTATTTCTTAGATTACGATGATGTTGCACTGATCAAGATAATGTTATATTGGTGTACAGATAAGCACATAGAATAATGGATCAAAATTGAAATTTCAAAAATAAACTATTAAATTTGGTTAATTACTTTTTTGGCAAAGAAACAGAATATTAACTGGAAACGGTATTTTTTTCACCAAATGGTAATGGGACAATTATATATATGTAAAAAAAATTAACTTAGAACCTACCTCACATTATATGTAACAATTTACTCAAACTGGGGCATAGATATAAATGTGAGACTTATTGTTTCAAAACTTTTGGAATAAAATCTAGGAAGTACCCATCAGGGTCTTGAGTTACACAAAAATCTCTTAAAGACAACATCAGTGTGATTCATAAAAGAAAGCACTGTTTAATTTACTTTTACATTGAAGACTCTTGTTCTTCAAAACACATCATCAGTAAAGCTGAAAAGATAAGCCATATTTGAAAATCATATACAGGATCCAACAGAAGTAAGGCTTGCTTGAGTGTGGTTGGTAGGGTATGTGAATGTCTCACATGAGATGGACAGCAATTTGAACTTTCACCTGAAATGTCATGTGGTGTGCTTGAGTATGATATTGTTATGTTACAGATTTATATGCTTATGATTTTGTAATAAAAAAGGGGCATTATTTGTGCCAGACCCTGTATTTAATAAAGGATTAGTATCAGGAATATATTACACTTTCAAATTAATATTTAGAAGTCAAAAATTCCAATAAAGCAACATGTACACAATTTGAATACACATTTCATCAGTAAACTTATATGAAGGTATTTATTCAAGAAATATAAAGGCATATGTCCATGCAAAGACTTGTACATCAATATTCATACTAGCATTATTCATAATATTCCTAAACTGGAAACCACCTAAATGTGTATCAACCAGTACATGGATAAAAACAATGTGTTATATTTATAGCACATTTGCCAAACACAAAGGACTATATATTATTTGATCATATTTATATGAAATGTCCAGAAATGTAAAAGCTATAGAAATAAAAAACAGATAATTAGTTGTCTAGGGCTGACAAGAGGGTGGATTGACTAAAAATGGTAGAAGGAAATTACTGGGGTAATAAAGGTTTTAATATTGGATTGTAGATATGGTTATATAGCTCCATAACTTTACTAAAAATAATTTAATTGTAAACTTGTTTCTGAGTTTATGGTATGTCAGTGTTTACTCAGTTAAGCTATAAAACATACCTATCACATCCTGGCAAGAAGTGGCAGAAAATATCACCACCCCCCAAGAAAGATGGCCCCATTTATATCTC
This sequence comes from Mormoops blainvillei, assembly GCA_004026545.1. Taxonomy (NCBI): domain Eukaryota; kingdom Metazoa; phylum Chordata; class Mammalia; order Chiroptera; family Mormoopidae; genus Mormoops; species Mormoops blainvillei. The sequence continues at coordinate 40,478 of PVJD01012217.1, forward strand.
CATATTCACCTGTCTGACAACAATACTTAATGTGCTCCACTCACATATCTTCTTTGGGGGTCAATGAACTTGTTATGGGCAGAATAATGATCCCTCAAAGATGTCTATGTCCTAATCCCAGAGACTGTCACATGGTAACGGGAAAGCAAAGCTGCAGATGAAATTCAGATTGATACTCAGCTAAAGGTGAAACGGGAAGATTATCATGGATTATCCAGCTGGGTCCAACGTAATCAAAAGGTTTTTATAAAGTGAAGGAGGTAGGAGTGTCGGTGTTAGAGTAACACAACATGAGAAATACTCCACTGACTTTGAAGATAGAAGAAGGTCGTAAGTCAAGGAATGAGGACAGCCTTGAGAAGCTGGAGGAGTTAGAAAGAAAATGGTTTCTTCCCTGGAGGCTTCATAACAGAATACAACCCTGTCAACACCTTGATTGTAGTCCAGTGAGACTTGTTTCAGACTTTTAACTTCCAGAACTGTAAGTAGTGAGTGTTGCTTTATACCACTGAGTAAGCGCTAATTTTTAAACACAGAAATAGAAAACCAATCCATTCTCCAGGCTGCTGGGCGTACAGACTATGGATGACTCATGTATGTCTCTAACTGGGAAATGCCCTCATTTGCAGGATAT
>PVJD01012218.1:0-41079 GCA_004026545.1 Mormoops blainvillei
GTGTAGGTAACATTTGTACATTATCTTGAATGTACAGAGAAAATGTGATAGGAAAAGTAAAAATTCCATCAAAATAACGTCAAACCTGAACATTCCTGACTCCCACACTCAAACCAACTATCTTAGATAAAATTCAAATCAGGGCACAGTTATATCAAATTTGTGATTATCAGAAATAACCTTCTACCAGTAAAACATCATGTTGTACCTCTTTCGCTTTCTAATTTCTTAAAAATCAATTACATATAACCCAGCAGTCCCACTTCAGGGTATCTGTCAGAATGAAATATCAGCATTCCTATGTTAACTGTAGTACTAGTCATAATGTCAAGTTGTGGGAAAAGATAAATAGATTTTTTTAAGTGTGCTATATACACACACTGGAATATCATTCAGCCTTAAAAAGAAAGACATTCCGACCATGAATGAAATTTGAGGACATAATGCTAAGTGAAATAAGTCAGTTATAGAAGAACAAATGCTGCGTGATTCTACTTCTATGAGATGTCAACAATAGTCAAATTCATAGACTCCAGTAGTGGAATGGTGGCTTCCAGGGGCTGGTGGGGTGGGGAAATTGGAGAGTTAGTCATCAACCAGTATAAAGTTTCAGATAAGCAAGATGAAACTCTAGAGATCCGTGGAACATAGGGACTACAGTCAAAAACACTGTATTGAGCATTTTAAAGTTGTTAAGGTAGACCTCATACTGTATTCTTACCAGAATAAAATTTTGAAATTATCATAATAATTAGCTCTGTATAAAATTGATCATTCCCATAACTTACTTCCTACAGCATACTTGTTTTACCTCTGTTGTTTACTTATTTCATTATAGTTACTACTTCATGTGCCTGCTTTTCTAATTGGATGAAAGTTTCTGCCATTACATTTTATCTCAATCTTCACAACATCCCTGTGAGGCAGAAACAATTGGGATTCCATGCTACAGATTAGGAGAGCAAGACTACATCGTCCAGCTGTTGAGGGCAGAACTGGAATATGACGCTACTCTTCCCAACTTCAAAGCCATGTCGTATTTATTATTCCATATACCACCCAGTCCTGTGGGAAGAACTCTTATCCCAGGTGGAGGGAGAGATTTGCATTTGCTTAAGAAATTCCTTAATACCCTAAGCCAGTGGGTTTAGAGGTTAGGAGTTACCTTACGGTTCAGTGATGGATCAATATTCGGTGTTTTATACTGCATTCAGGGAAAAAGTTAGAAAATTATATGTATACAAACTCCAGAAGGCATGCTTTATCACCTCCTCAATTATCATCGATAAAAATGTTGCTTTAACTACTTTTCAAGATGCACTTGTGATGGGCACATGAAAAATAAATTACAAACAGAAAGGCACCTCTTTGAAGGAATAAAGAAATCTAAATTGAACACCAAAAAATCCAATTAAGTCAATTGATAGGAACATTTCTTTAAAAATCATCATACACTGTACTAAATAAAATGTTCAGTTTTTAAGCAACTTCTTTATAAAGATTAAATCTCAGGATATTTTTGCCTTAAAGATGCCAGTATATTCACATATACAAATGTAAAGTAGCAATGATTCTTAGACAATATTAATCAATGCCATTTGTTTTTTTTTAAGGCAATTGGTGCATATCATGAGTCGTGATTATAAATTTTTGCAAACTGCCTTTGGATAATAAACAAGGAAAATTAAAATTAAAATATACTGAGTATCAACTGGATCAATGGTAACTAATTTCTATAGATTTAAATTATATCTATCTACCTCAGGCAATCACCTATTTCTTTAATAACTGTGTTAGGACATACTTTTGAGCAATTAGAACTCAATTGCTATCAAATAGCTTAGATTTTAAAATGGCATTTAAAAATTATACGCTTGAATATTTAGATGAAATTAAAATACTGTTTATTTCTGAAATGCTTGTTATATAGGTCACTGAACAACTTCTGAGTTCAATAATTTCATGTGATATTTTCTAACATTCTTCAAATTTATAGGTTTTAAGGATGAAGGTTAAGATAAAACATACCTGTTTTTGTAAAACCATATAAACAGGACTAATTTCTATCAAATAAAATGACCAGCCTATGTATTTAATCTTAACCTGAAAACTCCTGAGTGCAAATTAAAGAATCTTTTTAACTGAGAAAGCTCTAGGTTAATTTTCTTTCTCTAAATTTCTGGGGAAAATCACAAGACTATGTCCTATGCCATGCATGTGGGAAGAGGTCCTCTACTCAGACTATGTTCTCTGGTGCAATCAAGTCGATTGCAGAAAAATCAGTTAAATCTATACCACCCACATCCAGGTAAGCATCAGGATCTCGATGGTTTGAAAAGTTAAAGCTCTGATGTCCTAAGAAAAATATCTCTCCCTCTCTCTCAGATTCCCTTAAAAGTCAGTATTTTTATGCCTTTATTTTAGAGGGTGATTACTAAAGCATACTCTTCTTCCTTGTAAATCCATGAGGAGAAAATGAAACCTGACCCTTGACTGGGTCCCTCAAGTCTGTGGGAGGGTTGACTATGAAATCATGTTTGTATTACCAAGAAATGCTCATTGAAAATATAATTTAAAAACAAATGCTGTTGATACTGTCACTTCTTGAAATGGCAAACTAACAAACATCAATTCTCCCATAGCATATGACTAAAATAAGTTTTTAAATAGCTTCTCAAAAACATCAGAGACAGCATGATAGCAAAGAAAATATAGGAGAAAGTCAAAGCCCAGGAAGTTTAACTGAGCTCTCAAAGCTAATTTTACCTTGATGATATTTCTCATATAGGATAAAAATATGAGAAAGTAAGCTTCAGTTTTGATAACCTCATAGGGCAACAGGAAAAGACAAAGTCCAGGGCTTTCCTAATGTGAGATTCTGACAATTCACTCACTGAGTGTGTGTGTGTGTATGTGTATACACATGTACATACACAAAATGAATGACAGTGATGATATAAGGGACAGGAGGGAGAAATTAGAATTGTTTTGTTATGATATGGTACTATGCTACTCAGGAAGCTGTGTACTGTTATTTGAAAGTAGACAAGACTATAAATGTATACTGCAAACTCTAGAGCAACGACTTAAAAACAAAGAAGCACAATCGATATGCTACGTAAGAGAAAAGAAAAGAAAATTATATCATATACTCAATTAAAACAAGAGAAGACAGAAAAAGAGTCGAAGACAAAACTAGCTGCAAATAATAAGCAAAGAAATAGGAAGCATTAGCAAATATGGTAGATATGAATCCATCTACATCAATAATCACGTTAAATGTCCATGGTTTCAATGAACTGATTAAACCGATTGTCAGAGAGGATCATAAAGCAAAATTGTATGTTGTGTACCAGAAACTCACTTTAAATATATAGATACATATAGATTAAATGGGTGGAAAAATAAGCCATGGTAACAGTCATCAAAAGAGCAAAAGTAGGTATATTAATTTCAGATAGAGCAAGGAAAATGTTCAGTGATAAAGAGGGCATTACATAATGATAAAGGGGTCAACTCTCCAATAAGACATAATAATCTTAACATGTATGTGCCTAACAACAGAGCACCAAAATACATGAGGCAAAAACTGATAGAATCGCAAGGAGAAATAGGTGAATCCACTATTACAGTTGGAGGCTTCAGCGTCCCACTATTAAAAATGGACAGATCCAGTAGGCAAAAGTCAGTAAAGATATAACTGAACTCAACAACACAATCAGTCAGCTGGACATAATGGACATGTATAGATTAATTCATCCAACAACAGCAGAAGAGTAATTCCTCTCAAGCTCACATGGAACATTCAACAGGATAGACCACATCTTGGGCCATAAAACAGAAGTTTAAAAGAATGGAAATCATTCAATGTCTGCTCTAAAACCAAATGGACTTTACTAGAAATCAATAACAGAAAGAACCCTGGCTGGTGTAGCTCAGTGGATTGAGCATCAGCCTGCAAACCAAAGGGTCACTGGCTCGATTCCCCAGTCAGGGCACATGCTTGGGTTGCAGGCCAGATCTCTAGTTGGGGGCATGCGAGTGGCAACCACACATCGATATTTCTCTCCTTCTCTTTCTTCCTTCCTTCCCCTCTGTCTAAAAATAAAATAAAATCTTTTAAAATTTATTTTTAAAAATAATAAAATAATTTAAAAGCAACAAAAAGATGAAAAATCCAACATATTTGGAGAAAGATTAAACAACACACTACTAAATATAAATAATAAATTTCTCAAGAGAAATTAAAAATATTTCAAACCAAATGAAAATGAAAAACACATGAAAATTTGTGGGGTGCAGTGAAAGCAGTGCTTAGATGGAAATTAATAGCATTGAGTGCAGGAAGAAGGATCTAAAATTGGTCATCTAATCTTCTCTTTAAAGAGAAAATTAAAGCCCTGGCCTGTGTGACTCTGTTGGTTGTAGCGTCGTCCCACACACCAAAAGGTTGGGAGTTTGATTCCCATTCAGGGCACATGCATAGGTTGCAGGTTTGATCCCTGGTGGAGGTGCATATGGAAGGCGGCCTATCAGTGTTTCTCTCTCACGTTGATACTCCTCTCTCTCCCTCCCCCTCCCCCTCCCTCTCCCTCTCCCTCTCCCTCTCCCTCTACCCCTTTCTCCTCCTCTCAGTGCATCACTCTGACCTCTTCCATAGCCGCATCTCTGACCTGCTCTTCTGCCAGCCTATTCTAATTTTAAGGACACTTCTAATTATATTGGGCCCACCTGAGTAATCCAGGATGGCTTTATCTTAAGGTCATCTGATTAGAAAACTTAAATTCATTTGCAACTTTAATTCTGCTTTGTCATGTAACGTAACATATTCACAGATTCCAGGGATCAGGATGTGGGTATCTCTGGGAGAGCTGTTATTCTATCTACAAGTTATATTATTTATTTAAGTTTTGAAACATGTTTTTATGTCAGTAACTTTCTTTTCAGTTCACCTAAAGCCACATCTTGAAGTTAAATGCACATTCAAAATTTATGTAAAATGTAATGCCAAATTTCATTGCTGTTTCTCCAGTGGTTTTACACATTTACTATGCCAATATGGAAATTAAGTTGAATTGTTTTCTCTTCCAGCTCAAAGCCAAATGAAAATGAAACTAAATATGTAGCTATTTCATAAAAACATAGTAAAACTCTAGCATAAGACACTACATATTGTTATTATCATTATTCCTTAATTATCATCAAATTCTGATATAGACAAATCTTTGACCAATTGTAACTACTGTCTAACTCTGTACTGAGCAAAGAAATGATTTACAATATACATATTTTAATAAAGAGTTTTACTATGAAGAATGAAAGCAATGGGATGGATATATGCATATATACATACATATTTGTATGTATATATGTGTATATATTACTAGAATATAAGAACTTAAGCTAACTGAGAACAACAAATGTATAGAGGTGTTGTTACGGAAAAATGAAACGACCAGACACCGAGGGGTTAGGAGCACGATCTTTATTTATGTGCACAGGCCCAGAGGAGACAAACTCCAAATTCTGAGCCCAAAACAATAGCCCCGCATTCCTTTTATGCTGGGCTAAGTGGGGGAGGGTATTGGGAGGCGTGGTATAGATTTGGTGCGAAAAGAGTTTACAGAGGTGGGAGAGAAGCATTTACAGCATTAGTCAGGGCAATCAGCATTTCATCTTTGGTATCAGCCTTGATTCCCTCTACAGTGTATAGACCAATATGGAAAAATTAAAACAAGTATTCACTTATTGTAAATGTAGGAAATAGACCAGTACTAAACTAAGACTTTCTCAGTTTATTTTTTGTTTGTTTGTCTTTAGTTAAAGTTGCAATACAACCAAAACACTTACTTGATTGAATTTTGTGGATCATCACATTATGGAAGGTATTTCTAAATTTTTAAGAGTTGGAAGTTACCATCTAATATAACCATTTTGTTATTTATAAGACAACGGAGACACAGAGAAGTTCATTTCTATAGTGAAAGAAAAGTTGCTAACAGAACTGGAATTGAAATTCAGTCAAGAACACTTAAAGTCATAGAAAAATGTGCTTGACCTTTGGTTAACAGTGCTTCAGCAAAAGGAGGCACTATTTGCAGAAACGACCAGTATAAATGTCCCTTAAGTGAGAACAATAGCTCATCCATCCATCCTCCTATCCATACATTCGTCTTCATTACATAGCCTTATGCATGTACCACAGTTAATTAAAATGTACTCCAAACTTCTGTTAGGATGATAATCAAATGTGCTATTTTTAAAATTCGTTTGAAAAAACTCCAAAAGTAGCTCACCTGTTTGTAGACCTCCAATATTGCTTTTCTTTAATGTCAAAAATTACCTTATTTTAACACAGAAACAAACTACTTATCAGTCAGCATTCCAAACTGTCAAAGGAAACATTGCTTCAGGAATTTCTCAACAGGTTTAAAAATTGCATTGTGTCTTTAATCCTTACTGACCCATTCATTCAATAGACATTAATTGGTCACCTACTAGGTAGGTAAAAGTCTCTAAAATCTAATATTCTTAAAAAAGACATTGGACTAGTGTTTAAGAACCCATCTCATTTGATAGTTACAATCAAATATATTTTATCTAAAGACTTTTTTCACATAACTTATGATTTTTCAGAATAATCTGAATCATAACTCTGATTACTAAAGAGACTTATTTATCTCTAATATTACCCTCAATTTCTACATGAAAAAACTATTAATTAGCATAATCCTAAATTTGAAATGCCTGATACCCCAATTTCTTGATTGTACATATTGTAACATATTATAAACCCCCCATTTTATACATTTGCCCCTCATTTAAAATTTAATCACCTCTCAAATAAAAATCTCAGTTCACAGTTGACTTAGAATTCCAATCTGGTAGTGATGTTCTTTTTGATTATGAACTTCTTAGTCTGGATTTCACATAAAAGAAAATAATTGCAAACATCAGAGCTTAATTTAAATATTCATTTTTTGGTGAAAATATACATTTCTAGAGCTTCATTCATTACTAAGTTATGAACAGAAGACAAGATACATATTTCCATGGATGGAAACTGTCCCAGGTTCTATGATTTGCAATCTGGGTCAGTGTATCAGTCTGCTTGGGCTGCCATAACAAAACACTGGGTGGCTTAAACAACAGAAATGTATTTACTCACAGTTCTGGAGACTAGATGTCCAAGATCAAGGTGCCAATGTGATTGGTTTCTGGTGAAAGATCTCTTTCTGGCTTACGGACGGCTACCTTTTCACTCTTTCTACATATGTGACCTTTCCTTGGTATCTGCATACAGAGAGAAAGAAAGAGAGAGAGAGAGAGAGAGAGAGAGAGAGAGAGAGAGACGGAATGCATGAGGTTTCTGGCGACTCTTCTTATAAAAACACTAATCCTATGCGATCAGTGCCTCACCATTAGGACCTCATTTAATTTTAATTATGTCTTTAGAGGCCCATGTCCAAATACAGTCGCACTGGGGATTAGGTTTAGCATGTGAATTTAGGAGGACACAACATTCAGGCCATAACAGTCAGCGTAAATGGCCATATGTAATGGTAATTCATCTTCTAGCATAATCCGGGAGCATATTGTAAGAGTGCTTTCCTACCCAGGAAATTCAGGGGTATAGTAAACCTACAGGAATTATGCCACTCCCAGGCTTCTCTTAAAATGGCCCTGGTACCCTGATTCATTAGGTCAGTTGCAGGCCTAGTTTGCTAGGGAAGGATATCCCAATACGGACTCTCAGCTAGAAATATAGGCTTCTGAAAGTTTGTCTCTCTAGTGGCCATTACTTTCTGGCATGTGACCTATGACAAACACAAGACACCAAAAAGAAGGTGACACACATCTTATGTGGAGAATTTCCAAGTCTGCCAAATTTGCTCAAGCTCTGTTGACCTGAGTCACCAGGCTCCACAGCCATCTGTGGTAATACTAGCAAGTTTTTAAGACAGCTGTGATGCATAAAGCTTCTCATTCCAAACAGGGTGGCTGCTATTTCCTGGAACCATCAAGTGAAGAAAATAGGCAGACAAGACAGAGACTGTGGTATCGCCTCGGTCAAAGAGGCTCAGCTATCGCCATCAGCGGTGAAGGTAAGGATTAAGGTTGATTAAGGATGAATTCGGGATTGCAGTGGATGTAAAAAGAGACCTTCAGATGTGTTTTCTATTGGCTGGACCAAGCCCTTTCCTTTGTGAGGCTGTATAACATTAGAACTGTCACATGTGCAAAGCCCTGGGACTCCACTTGAGGCGGCAGTCCCAATGAATTCCTATTATAATGCGGTGCCGTTGTGTTTGACAGAAACTCAGGCTTCGAGTTCAGAACAGGAAGTGCATCCGCTTCATGGGCTCATGGGCCCCTGCTATGAGCTTCATTTCATGGTTGGAGTGAAAATAACAAGGAGGGAAGGAAGCTTTCCCAAACTAATATATTTATTTTTCCAGTATGCTTAGCAGAGTTGTGCTGTCTTGTCTGCCAATCATGAAAGCCTAAAGACAGCCTCCGCTGCCTCCACTGGGAACCTAAAGCATAATGTACTCTTATACAAGTGTATCTGGAAGAAAAAGAGGATTGAGACCCAAGGTCATTGGTTGATATTTCCATGAGCAGTTCTCCTGCCATAGTGAGACTGAAGGGAATTGAGTGGTCTAGATTCTGAGACAGCTGGGGTCAGTCAGCTGCAGCTAGATTCCCCGCCATGGGGAGGCGCTGTGAAGCTGTGGAAGCTCCTTAGACTCCACTTTTCAAAGATGCTGAAATGTGAACCTGAGAAGTTCTGTGTTGGGAGCACAACTGGAAACTGAGCAAGCTGCACCCCCCCACCCCAAACACAAATCAGCAACAGCTGGGAAGCAGGTCCCAACGGGAGGCCCTTGGAATGATCATATATTGTCCCACATGCAGTTTAATCACTTCACAAATATATCAATGGGCACTAAGTGCTAAGCATGATACTAGGCATCAGAGGTGCATCTGAACAAAATATATCAAAATCCCTGCCATTGAGAAGATTCCGCTTATGAGAACAAAATTTTGCACCCAGGCTTGGCTTTGACAAAAAAAAAAATTCAAACTGATAAGGGAAGTTAGTAGTGGATTCCAGGGCTGAGGTTCAAAAATCAGGGTGTAGAAATGGGTGGGGCTGGGCCGTAGCTCTGGGATATAGAAAAAGGAGCGCTAAGAATACTGGGTTTGGCTTGGGAAACATCTAGACTCTCAGAAGCATCAAGTACTAAAATCGAAAGTGGAGGACGTATACAACAGAGACACACGAGATGGGCTTACTGGGGTCGGGAGGCAGAGCCAGGATAGAGCCTGAGGGAAAATGTAGGAAAATAGTGTTTTAGTTAATAGCTATGACCTTACCATGGGCGAGGGGGTGGGAGGGGGGAGATGTTATTGAGAGCACCAAGCTCATTTACACGAGTACAATATTTGTTGTTAAATTGTATGTTAACACTGAGCAGATATAGAAAAAATATATATGAATTAGGATCCCGTGCTTTGAAATGTTCCAAGGGAGAGTTCTAGCCTTAACTGCTCACTTTTATTTGTTCTGCTATTTTTAATTAGATGGCTATATAGCTAGGAAGGCCCTGCACTTCTCTTGTCCTGGGACCTGCCATAGACTCCGTTAATTTTTGGTCTTCCCTACTAAACCGTAAGTTCTCAAAGAAAAACGACTTTGATGTCGTTATCCTTATATCCGTGCCTGGCACCAATCCTACTGCCGGATTTTACATCGGGCAGGGACACCCAATATAGCTGGGCAGGTTGTGCGCTGCAAAACTCCAAGGGCACCACACTCATAAATATGATGTGAGTGGCACCCTGAAGTCCTAGAGTGCACAACCTCACAAGCATTTATATTGGCCTTGGACCTCATCATTTATTAAATTAATGAAAATATTTTTACCGCTTATGATTTGTTGTCAGATGTCAAATAAATACGCTGACTTGTGACACACATAACAGTACATGGCAAGGACAATGGCACTGTGTAATAAGTAAAATGGATTTCTATTTTAATCTTAGACTAAAAGAGATGGCTTTGAAATTTTGTGTTGATTATTTAGTGAAGTGGCAGAAAAGGAACACCTCACCAAAAAAAAAAAAAAAAAAAAGACCTCTAGCTTGAGAATAAGTGTATTCCAGTTTCCTATAAAATATATGATTTTAAAAATGAAAACTTTTAATATAGTTAAATTAACGCACTAGGAGGTTCACTTACTTGGATTAACAGAAAGCCTGGGGAACAAAATTTCTATTTTCATAGGATTTGATCTCCCCGAAATGTCCCCACATAGTAATCTTAATACTGCTTACATACGCTTTGACAACATAGCCACTATTTTTCCCACGCTACACTATGAAGGTAATATAAAATACTTTTCCCCCCTAATGAACTCCAAGTCCCATTTAATAGATACAAAATAGCAATCAGGACAAATGTCCATGTGTAATCTTAGAAAACATTAAAGCTAGGTGAAGTGACTGAAAGCTTAGTCATTTCCATTTGTGCCAAGGGTTTGCAATTTTGACGTCTTTCTTAACTTTTTTGGCTATGATTTTCTCGTTCCTTTGATAAGTTCCAAGTTCATGAAAACTGTTAGCATAGATGTGGGTGTGTCTTTAAAAGCAATATTCAAAAGTGGTGCATTGGTTTGTATCCAATAATGCTGTCTATGACTGTTTAAATCTTCCCAAAATGAACCCTCATGATCTTTTCCACCATTGTAATTCTAAAATGTATTGTAAGCCCTTGCAATTAAAGTTCTTTCATTCACAAACACAATGCCCATTAAAACGACTTGATATAGGGAGCTCTTGGAATGTGGTATCTTCAGCTGGTCATTGAAGAGAAGTCAAAATATGGCTGACCAGTTACAGGGCCCCAACAATATTGCAGGAAGTGTTTCCTTTAGTGAATAAATAATGAATGTACTGATAGCTATTATGACTCTAGAATTCACTTAAAGCACATAGTTTTTCAGTACAAGAGAAATTTTACTCTAAAGAAACAAAAGTAACTGGCATAGCAAGGACCACTGGGGAGCTGGTTAAAAATTCAAACTTTTGCGATCAAATCCAGAACAAAATCTCAAGTATATGATTATCACACAAGTCCCAGGATATTCCTTTACATGTTAAATCTTGAGAACCACTGACTTAGAGAATAGTTTTCAAGTTCATTTAATAGTTTTAATTAGTTCACATGGCCTGGAAAGTTGGGACATCCACTTTCTAAACATGAAAATATTAAAGCAGTCATGAGTATTTAAAATCACCCTCATGTTTAGCTTTATTTAACTTATAATTAGACATGTTTGCTGAAGTGATCGAATTAAATTTGTAAACAAAGGGTCGTAGTTTCAGGAGCTGGGAACGGTCTGAGATTTTACCGTGCTCGTAAGCTAACAAGTTAGACTGCCACGGTTTCATGGGGGCTGGTAGGCAGGCGACTACTCAGAGACCTTAAGATGATGCAGCTCTAGTGCACTGCCTTATCCAGGGGGGCCTGGTCTGCTCACACGAATCCTTCAAAGTGGAAAAACATGTTGGCTGGGGACAAAGAAAGAGATCTTTGAGGATGAAATCAGGGCCACAGAGATGCCACCTTGCTGCCCTCAGCCACAGAATAAGGAATGAGGTCAGCCTTTAGAAGCTGGAAAAGGAAAGGAAATTAATCCTTCCTTAGAGTGTCCGGAAGGAAGGCAGCCCCACTGACACCTCGATTTTAGCCCAGTGAGTTCTCTGACAGTCTTCTGACCTCCAGAAGTGTAAGACAATAAATGAGTTGTTTTAAGCCACTAATATTGTGGGGTTTTTTTTTTAACGGCAGCAACAGAAAACCCACACAAGCAATCGCCAGGGAATCAGCATTTTTGCGCCAATTCCCCAAGCCCCAGTTCCCAAAGGGCAGTGCAGAGAAGGCCAGGTGACACTTGCACACACAGTGGGTTGCCTTACAGGAGAGGAATCCTGAGTTTAGGGAACCGGAATCTGTTGTTATGAGAAGCAAGCATATTTGTCCTTTGCTCCAGAGAGAGACGCTATCTCTGTCCCCCAAGGTCATTTGCTCTACAAACATCCCTGAAAAGATTGTCTGAAACAAAGGGTAGTCACATCTCACTTGCAAGATATGCAGACACACGACAGACCTATAGAGAATTATCTCCCGATACAAGGTGCCATCCAAATTCATTACTCAAGTGTTCCTGCAATATCATAGAATTTTCATAATTTAAATTGAGTGACTTTGTGGTTTTTAGCATAACAATAGGTGATCAAATTGATAAGGTTCATACAGCTGTATGAGTAATGGCTGCTAATGAGATTTTTAAAAATAAAATCCATTATTATAAAACCAAAGTTAACCTGAGCCTATGCCGGATTTGTCATATTTATAATGGTGAACTCACACATGTGCACACAAATATTCATATACCTATGTGATTGCAATTGCTACAGGTAAGGGAATTTCATTATTAATAGTCTGGAACTTTTGGGACTGTGCACCACTTTTCCACTTGAAACAATTGTTTTTATTATGGAATTTTTTAATGATGTGATGTTTTTTAGTATTCTCACTATCATATTATAGCAAAAGCAGGCTGTGGTTTTTAGATAAGATTTATCTTTCTGTGAAACTTAGAAAGAGATTTTTATTGGAATCTTGGTTAAATTGACCAAAGTTGCAAAGGGATGAATATGAATTGCATTTTCCGGTAAAAGCAGCTGAAAATACCAGTGTATGATAAACTTTCTTGTCCTTTTCAAGTTGATAGGCTAAATTAAGTCCTAATTACTCATTCAAAAGAACTACTATACACCTTCTAGATATTCTAAATGAAACAGAATCTATAAATGAAGATATATTTTCAACAGCAGTAGAAAATATACTGGGTCATGCAGTTTGCTTCATAAACATTATAGTCACCATGGTTACCACTATAATCCCTAAACCACAAGGTCCTCCATTCTGCTCAGTTTAGCCAATGTTTGTGAAATCCCTTCTATGTCTTTTATCAAAATATTCTCCTTTATCCAGGACTGCTCCTGGTGATGTCCAGGAAGCTCCATGTCCTCTCGAAATTTAGGGGGAAACATTCACTTGCCATTTAGTCTCTTTGAAGATTAAAATACTCCAGACAGCAGTTCCAGAACTGACCCTTTATCCCCTCAGGAGAGATGAAAAGGGTTCTGCTTCTGAAATGCTAGTTCAGACACCTCTCCACCACCCCCGCCATGCTGGTTGTTAAGCTCTCACCTCTGAAACTCAAAACTGCCCCTCTGCACTCTGCTTTGTGATGCTCTGGCCAAGACCGCAGACCCTGTTTCTGCAGCTCTAGCTGCTTTATGTTAAGCGTTCCGAATAAAGAATGCTCTCAGGAGACCGCATGGCTCAAGGTGGGAGGGAGCAAGAAGGCTGGAGGAGGAGGAAGAGAGCATCCTATGGGAATCCATCTTGGAATTTTAGTGCTACAGCCTTATTCTTTTGTTCCCCAGCCATGAAGATGGTAACTACTTTCTGCAGCTGCTCCCTCTCTGATATCCCAGGGTCCCCTTTTGGCCTTTTCAGTTCTCTAATAAATTAAAAATAATGATTCTTTATTTTTTTAGTCTTTCTCGTAAAATAATTGGTGTACTTTTGTGTTCTGACTGGACCCTGACTGATACAACCTCCACCATTTGCGTGAAACATCCCAGAGTTAACTCGGGGCAAGAACACATAAAATCTTTAGGGGAATGAATTGCATATCACAACCCTTCCTTGTGGGATTCATTCATGTTTTGTATAGATTTCTTCATTCTCAGTCCTCTGTAGCCTTCTATTGTATGAATATGCCACAATTAATTTACATTCTATTGTTAACGGGCATTTACGTTTTTCCAGTTTGTTTGTTACTGGCAATAGTGCTGCTATGAATATTTTCATTCACATCTTTTTCATAAATTCATGTATACATCTCCATTGGGTACATCCCAAAGAAGTGGACTTGCTGGATATACGTAAGCTCAGCTTTAGCAGATATTGCCAAAGAGGTTATACTCATTCACATTCCCGCCAACCGTATCTGAGAGCTCTATTGACTCCACATACTTGCCAACTTTGACATTGTCACTCTTGCACTTTAGCCATTTGACAGGTCTTTAGTTGTATATTATTTTAGTGTTAACATGTGGTTCCCAGATGAATAAGGTTGGGCATGTTTTCATATTTATTGGCTATTTGATTAGTTGACTATCATCCTTTATGATATAAGTGATTATTCAATAATTTTTCTTATTTTTTCATGATTTATTTATTAACCCATAAATTGTTTTTGAAGTGTGGCACTTAACATCTAAATTTTTGGTGGTTTCCTAGCTATCTTATTGTTACTGATGTCTAACTTAATTGCATTGTGATCATAAAGTGAAACTTGTATGATTTTAGTCTTTTGAAAGTTATTGAAACTTGTTGTATGGCCTACAATATGTCCAAAGGCATGTTCCATGTGCATTTTTTAAAAATCTGTATTCTATGGCTGTTGGCTGTCATGTACAAAAAAATATCAATTAGGACAAGTTCGTTGTTAGTGTTTGTCACAGATTGGGTTTTCAAAACACAGGTACTGAGAAGCTTTCTATGTAAGACATTTGTTAGATATCAACACCTGTGGATAGGGGTGTGGATGGATTAAGATTAGGCAAACGTAGAAGTTGTAGCCCAAAAAAAACCTCAGAAAATCCCACGGCACTGTCTAGAATGTACGTGGCCCATCAAGATTGCCCTCGGTGGGCTGAAAGGCCTTGACCAGCTGTTAGATATAGAACTCTGCCATTAGCAATACTTGGATATGGGTTGCCCAACTTAATGGGCAAGATCTGAAGGAGCTAACAGCCAAGGCAACAACTCCTTCATTGAAGAGGCACTTGCGCGTGATTCCTTGTGTCCACCAGTGTTGTTCAAATCTGCATTCTTACTGATATTTTCTGTTACTTGTGTTAAGTTTGTTCCATGCGTTTTGACGGTCTATTGTTAGGTATATACTTCTTGATGAAGTGACTCTTTTATCATTATAAATTGAACCTTTTTATCTCTGGTAATGGTTCTTGTCTTGGGATCTACTTTGTTAATAGTACCACTACATCTTACTTATACTCAATGATTGTGTGGTATACCTTTTTTCAATTCTTTGACTCCAACTAGTTTCTGTCTTCAAATTTAAAATGCGTTGTTTAAAAATACCATGTAGTTATGTCTTGCTTTTTAAATCAGTCTGAAAGTTGACCTTTTGAATCTTCAGACCATTAATAGCTAATAGTTAATGTAATTACCGATAGGGTTGAATTTCAGTCTACCATGTTACCATTTGTTTTCTATGTATCCTCTATATTCTTTGTTCTTTTTTTGGATTAACCACATAGTTTATTAGTAATCTGTTATGTTTCTTTTATTGGTATAGCTAAATGCTTCCTGAGTAATAAATTGTTTTATCATAGTCTGTTTGGAATTAATAGTATAAGAAATATAATAGTATAATTCTATTCATATCTTCTTCAATACTTTGGACTGATAATTTTTACTTTATGCCATATTTTTGTATAAAATTTTATAAAGCTCCAAAAGTTACCATTTCTCCCCCAGGAGAGTTAGCCATATTTTCAGAGACAAAGAAAGAATAAAGGCAGATTAATTACCCTGATCCAATCAGAGACTGAACATCACTAAAAACCAGGTTGCAATTTTCTCGAGGTTCCATCTCTCTCTGTTTTACATTCAGTTTTGGATCGTAGCCCAGCAGAGACCCCAACTTAGAGGCTAGAGGGTTTACCAGGGTGTTCCTTTTGTTCGGCCCTGAATGCCAATTCCAAAACTAACCTTTCAGCAACACGAGACTGATGTAAACTCTGCTTTTCTTCAGTGAAATGGGATGTATTTTTAAAAGATGATCACACCAGTGTATCCCATTCCATACATACTTCTTAAATTTAATGTTGACTTTAAGAGGTAAAATGCATGTTCTTTGAATCTGGGTGGGCCTGCTTCTGTAGTAGAAGTGATGCTATGTCATTTCTATAACTGAGTCATAAAAGGCAACATGACTTCCTCACACCTGGTCTTTTTTGGGATATTCTTTTTTTTTTTTTAAGATTTTATTTATTTATCTTTAGAGAGAGGGAAAGGAAAAGAGAAAGAGAGGGAGAGAAACATCAATGTGTGGTTGCCTCTCGAGTGCCCCCCACTAGGGACCTGGCCCACAACCCAGGCATATGCCCTGACTGGGAATCGAACTGGCGACCTCTCATTTCACAGGCCAGTGCTCAATCCACTGAGCCACACCAGCCAGGGCTGGGATATGCTTTCTTGGAATCTAGCCACCATGCTGTGAAGAAGCCAGTCACATAGAAAGACCACAGAAAAGTGTTTGGGTCACAACTCCCTCAGAGGTCCTAGATGATATCAGCCAATATAACTACCAGACATGTAAGTGGTAAGGAAATGAGCCCTCATATGATTCCAGTACCCAGTTTTCCAGAAGCCCCGACTGACAATAAGTAGAGACAATCTCTCTCTTCCAAGCCTTGCCTAAATAGTAGAATTATGAACAAATTAATATTGCCGTGCTTTAAGCCACTTAATTTGGGGGCAGTTATTCAAAAATAGATAATCTAAACATGTTTAGAGTACTCTAAAGTAGTTTTTTAGCTACTTACAGGATTTGAACAGATACCCGGAGTGGAACGCCGCCAAGTATTACCTCCTTTTTCACCAGGATCTCAGCCCCATGAATCCCGGCTCCTTTATCAGTCCCAAATTCCAATAGTCGTTTCTTAAGCCCCAAGAGACTGTCAAACTCTCTGTTGGCTTCTCTGCTTCTTTTTTTGGGAGAGCGGGTATAGCCTATACCTCAGGATTTTCAATTTTACTTTTCCCCGGATTTATTGAGGCATAATTGACAAATAAAATTGCATATATTTTTCTCTGCTTTTCTATTGTAGCTTTCACATCAGGGTTGAAAGGGTCAGGCCAGCTTTCCACCTGCCTGATGACTTAGTTATCCAGACTCCCTTGATAGCTCGAGGCTTAATCGAAATTCTCTCCCATTTTGCACAATAGACATCTGGCGCCAGCCCCAGTAGCCTGTGGTCAGACTGACCTTCCTGCACCTGGGAACAGCCCGGCCCTTTACCTAACCCATTGTCCTGACTGACATCCTGAAACCCTGAGGCAACAGTCCAGAAGCACAAAAAATTAACCCCTCCCTTATTCCCTAAGGACATAAAAGCTTTTTCAATTAAAAAACTCCATTCTTGCCTCCCCTCCACTGCTGCATTCTGCCGAGACTCAGCCCGCCTATTGCACAGTTCCAACTAAAGGTACTTGGATCAGATCATCCAGCTCCTTCCATTCTATCTCTTATGCATTTCTAACAAGGGGGTGATACACAGAGGTACTGTGTTAAATGTTGAACTTGTTATGATTGAGTTGTCATTAGGATGTCTAGGTGGAGATGGCCAATTGCCACTGGATTGAGAATTCAGACCAAAAACCTTGACTAAAGAAAGAAAGATAATTGAAAAACCACAGTATATCAATCATTTTAACACCAAAAGTGGATTAAAGTCACCCAAAAAGAGCACAAAGAAAATAAAACAAATGAACCTTGTGCAGAACCAACTTTCTTTGGCAACCCCTATGGAAGGAAATAAAAAGAGATAAAACCACGAGCATTAATTTTACGGTTTTACTTTTAATTTTCTCATATTGCTTTGCTTCTCCAATATAGATTTAGATGAAAGTTTCCGTAACAGAGAACACCGTTGTTAAATGAAAAGAGGAAAAATCTGAAAAGTGATATGAGTCAAAAGAAAAGGGAAAAGTTTCCTGTGGTTCTCAATTTTAAACAATATAAACTGGCTGAAATAACTTGGGTAAACCATTTCATGCCCATACTGCAAGCCATGCTTATGATCTTGATTGACAGGGAAAATCAAACACTCCAGTAAACACGCAGCCATAATTTCAGTGGATTCATTTCAAAAAAGCAAAACTAAGTTAATAGAAATTTCATGAAATACAGATAAAGGAACCGCTACAAATATGGGAAGAATGTGTGACATTATAAAAAAAGTTTACCACTTACAACTAAACTTTTAAATATTAAAATTTTTTTGAGCAGTAGCAATATGGAATGCATTCCTCAGTGTAGCCCACAACCCCACCATGTGCTTTTAATTGCTTGATGAAAAGTACCTTAAATTCTATTTTAATTCTATTCACAGTGTGATATGGTAATTCGATATGTTACAAAAAGAAACTACCATTTCTAAAAAAGATAAAAATTTTCAATCATATTAATATGTTATAAATGAAATAATATGAAAATACATACTGTATACTATGGACACCTTTGTTAACCAATTATCTGTTCCTCTTTCTTCTGATAATAGAATCTTCATTTTCTTTTAGACAACCAAACCTGCCCACATATCTGTTTCTGGAATGTGCTGCGTTTATATTAGCTCTAGAGACAAGCAAATGTCCTCTTGCCGGCCTGTTAGTGTATGGCATCTTCCCTGCCACGGGGTTTGGTTCAAGGTTGCTCAAGTAACCCAAAATGAGAGTCAACTACCTGGTTTTACTAGAACATTAGGAAAGAAATATTTCCAGTGAATCTGCAAAGTGGAAAAATGTAAGCCTGTTCTTTCTTGTGTTCATCCTATTACAGCCCCCATATATCTCAATTACTCAGGACAATCCTAACTTACACCTGTGGTCCCAGTATACTTAGTAATAACATTGTCTTGATTCGGAGAATAAATTATATAGTAACTTTATTCTTTGAGGAAACCTACCTGAGAATAAATTTAAAATGAAAGAAAGCCAACCTGAGAGATAAAAAGCAATCGACAGATACTTCACAGCATCATCCGACCACCCTGAGTCAGGTGTACCTGAGACCAGGTACCTGAGATCTACCCTTGGATTTTTCTTTTTTGTATGCATAAGTAAGTAAATCACTCTAATTTAATAATCAGATTTAAATTTAATTTGGGCCATTTGCAATTAAAGCAGGACTGATTATTACTGTATATGTTAAAAGTTTTCTTAATGACAAGAGAAGGTATACATGTATGTATAGATTTATACATTTATACAAGTGGCTATCTTAAGGGTAGGAGTCTGAATCTTCTTCGTTCTAACATGAACCTAGGGATACTAACCATTCTTCTGATATAAAAATCACTAAATCCAAGATTAAGTGCATTATTTATTTTTAGCGATTTGCAGGAATCGCCTGTCTGAGATCTGATTCTGCCATTCTTTTCAAACAACCCATCCTCATCTTACAAGGCTGACAAAATAACCTTGGTCTCCTCAAGGATGTCTAGTTGAAGAGCCAGGTGGGAGAACATGAACTCCTTTGTTCCTCTGTGCAGCAGAGTTCTGTGACCTACATCATAATACTTAACCACCTTACTTTTTAATCATGTTTGAGATATTATTTGCACATATTAAAATTCACCCATTATAAGCATATAGTTCTGACAATACACATACAGTTCTGACAAATGCATTCAGTCATGTAATTAAGATCACGATAAAGATACAGACAGTCCCTGATTTACAATGGTTCAACTTACAATTTTCTGACTTTATGATGGTGCAAAAGTAATATGCATTCAGTAGAAACCATAGTTTGAATTTTGAGTTATGATCTTTTCTTGAGCTAGCAATAAGCAATATGATACTTTCTAGTGATGCTGGGCAGTGGCCGGGAGCCATAGCTCCTGGTCAGCCATGCAGTCCTGAGGGTAAACGACCAATACTCTACAATGTGCTGTGTTGCCAGAGTTCTTGGATATTGTGCTTTATTTTTTCTGATCCCATCATATCTATAAAACACCCATCTGTATCTCTTGCTTCTGGTGGGAAGAAGAGAAGGGCAATTACTCTTGAGACGAAATTCAAGATAATTGCCCAACTGTATGCTAATGTAAGTGTTTTGAGCATGTTTAAGGTCTGCTAGACTAAGTTATGACTTCAGTAGTTTAGGTGTATTAAATGCATTTTTAACATGATATTTGCAACTTCTGATGGGTTTATCAGGATGTAACCCCGTATGTATTATACAGATGTATCAAACACCTCTATGATACATTTGTGTAATACATATTCATATGTCTGCTAAATACATACCCATGTGTATAATACATATGAGGTCTGTCCAGAAGGCATCCAGCCATGTAATATGAAAAATAGAGACATTTATTGAAGAAGATAGAAAATACAAGAAACATTGTACATAGGACAAGGACACCTCAGTCCCCTTCAAAGTAGGCACCTTGGGACCTCACACAGGTCTCCCAATTGCCATCAGCTGCCCCATTGTATTTTCCTGAATCTCATCGGTGGTCTGAAATCTCTTCCCTTTCAAAGGTGATTTTAGTTTTGGGAAAAGCCAGAAGTCACAGGGCACCAAAATTGGGCTGTAGGGGGGCTGAGTCACCTGGGTGATTTGATGTTTCACAAAAAAACTCTGCAGGAGACGTAATGCATGAGCAGAAGCATTGTCATCATGAAGCTGCCAGTCACCAGTTGCCCATAACTGCGGCCTTCTGCATCATCCCAATAGTTTCCACGGGGGAATGTTCAAGCTTCATGCAAAATTCAATGCCGATTCTTTGCTCTACTCGCTCAGTCATTTTGAATGCGTTGGCCACACAGTACACATGCTCACTCAAGGCGTCTACCACCCCCACTGACTAGTACAGTGAAGTCATCATTGTCTACACATGTGCATTCCAGTCCATTTGCCTTGGCTGCCAGGTTACATCAATGTTGCACAAACTATTCACGTTGTATTAACAATGGCTAGACTTTTTCCAGACAGACCTCGTATTCATGTATCCCAAAGTTCCCTTTGGTCCCTTTTCATTCAATTTTCTTCTTCCATCTCAGCCCCTGGAAATCAGACATTTTCTTTCTGTCACCATGATTTTTCCTTTTGTAGATTTCATATAAATTAGATGAGAAAATATGTAGGCTTTTGTGTCTGGATTCTTCCGCTTAGCATAATGCATTTGAGAGACATCCATGTTGTTAAAAGTGGCGATAATTTTTTTTCTGAATAATATCCTTTTGTATGGATATATTGTAATTTGTTGATCCATTCATCTGATAATGGAGAATTGGGTTACTTCCAGTTTAGTAGTATTTTACACAAGATTGGTTTGAATATTTGAGTATAAGTCTTTGTATAAATTGATGTTTTCTTTTCTCATTGCTAAATACCTCACGTATGGTACAAAAATGTACCATATTAATTTAAGATAACGATAATAGGGAAAGCTGTGTAAAGGTATATGGGAACTATCTATACTGTTTTCATAACTTTTCTGTAAATCTAAAACTATTCTAAAATAAGACACTTATTTCACAAAATGGGTAAAACATTCAAAGATACACTATACCAAAGAAAATTATATAATTACACACACACACAATTTTCTTTACAAACTGCTAAAATTTTGGTAAGGATTTCTGCATGTAGATTTATGAGAAATATTGGTCTGTAATTTTCTCTTCTTATAATGTATTTTCTAATTTCAGTAACAGGGTAACATTGGGGATTTTTGACCACAGAGTCTTCATTATACCCTTGAGATCATAAGGGTCTATCCCTCTCTCTTTTTTTATTGTATTTTGTCTAATTATACTTCTTTTTAAAATTTTATTTTATCAATTATGCTATTACAATTGCCCTGACTTTTCCACCTTAGTCCCTCTCCACCCAGCACCCCCCGCTCAGGCCACTGTTCATGTCCATGGGTCATGTGTATAAGTTCTTTGGCTACTGCATTTCCTATGCTGTACTTTACATCCCCATGGCTGTTCTGTAACTACCTATTTGTACTTCTTAATACCCTCAACTCTTCACGTATTCTCTCACAGACCCTCCCATCTAGCAACCATCAAAATACTCTTCGTATCCATGATTCTGTCTCTGTTTTCTTGTTTGCTTCATTTGTTTTTTAGATTCAATTGTTGATAGATATGTTTTTATTGCTATTTTATTGTTCATAGTTTTGATCCTTTTCTTCAATAAGTTGCTTTAACGTTTCATATAATAAAGGTTTGGTGATGGTGAACTCCTTTAGTTTAGGGCTTTTTTTTTTCTTGTCTGGGAAGCTCTTTATCTGTCCTTCAATTCTAAATGATAGCTTTGTTGGGTAGAATAATCTTGGTGGTAGGTCCCTGCCTTTCATGACTTTGAATATTTCTTGCCAATCCCTTCTAGCCTGCAGTTTCTTTTGAGAAATCAGCTAACAGTCTTACGGGAACTCCCCTGTAGGTAACTAACTTCTTTTGTATTGCTGCTTTTAAGATTCTCCCTTTATCTTTAACCTTTGGCATTTTAATTATTATGTGTCTTGGAGGGCGCATTTTTGGATCCATCTTGTTTGGGACTCTCTGTGTTTCCTGGAATTGCGTGTCTATTTTCTTCACCAAATTAGGGAAGTTTTCTTTCATTATTTTTTCAAATAGATTTCCAATTTATTGCTCTTTCTTTTCTTCTTCTGGCGCCCCTATGATGAGAATGTTGGACCTATTGAAGTTGTCCCAGAGGCTGCTTACACTATCCTCATTTTTTTGGATTCTTTTTTCTTCTTGTTGTTCTGATTGGTTGTTTGTTTGGGTTTTTTTTTTGTTTTATTTTGTTTTGTTTTGCTTCCTTATGTTCCAAATCATTGATTTGATTCTTGGCTTCATCACATAGGGTTTACTTATCACAAAAGGAAAATCAGTGCAACCAAAGTAAATTGCCATGTTACCTGAACCCCAAATCCTTCCCAGGCAGATGCACAGTGAGGATGAGAATATGTAAGTGACAGCAGGTTCCTTCAGATTATGGAAGCCTAAATATCCTGTCTCTGCCTATATATGTGTGTGTGTGTGTGTGTGTGTGTGTGTGTGTGTGTGTGTATATATATATATATATATATATATATATATATATATATATACTGAATCAAATCTGAATGTAGTTGTGTCTGGATATTTAAGGGATGTAAATTTATCTGGATTAGGATTTCCTCATCAAACTCAGTTATGTAATGTACAGCAAGTCTATAGAGGCCACTGCTCTACAAGACATTCAGGAATAAACAACTCTGTTATCCTCACCTCCCCAGAATAATTACAGCCATATCTAAAAACATTCCTGAATTTTCACATGCCATGTAACTAAATCAAGGATCAGATATTCAGTTTTCTTTGGGTGTCATAAAGCAGTCCTTAGGCCATATCTGGAGCACATTCTGAAATATATTATCTCAGATTTTCCCAAGGTTATAACAACAACAATACCTTCAGTTCTTCCCACTCCAATCCCCAGACTTCATGTTCTGAAAGTTTTCCCTCCCAGTAAACTGCATGCTAATAATGTACTTTCTCAATTTCATTTCAGTCAAATAGAACAGTTAGAGTTTCAAGTGAGCTGAGATATCCAATTCATATGCAACATGCAAAGACTTCCAGGGGGAAAAAAAGGAATGTTGGGTTTTATTTAAATACTGAACCTCAGCTTATGAAAATATTGAAATTTACTTTCGGCTTTTCAAACCTCTTAAGCATAACACAAGGGCCATCATTTTTACTTTTAGTTCACCTAGGGATACAAGTACCCACAATTAGAAACTTTTGCATCAGTTCATATGGAGGATTATTTAGAAATAACTGTTTTAATCATTAAGTTTGAAAATGTTCTTAGAGCTGAAATATGTAAATCTGCACAATCAAAGAGTCTTGAATAATTAATTCAAGAGCTGGATTACAATAAAATACTTTTCTTTACATAATTCTATCTTCCTGTGTGTCATGATTCAGGCCAGAGTTTTCAATGGGAAGATATAAAATAAAGAAAAACCGTTGGACGAAATGTGAATGTAATTAATTCATGCAAGAAAAGCTATATGCAACTTAAACTTATAAATGCAAAAAATAACACTAGGATTCATAAAAAGTTGTACTAATCTCCATAGAAACTCAAAAGATGTATTTTTATGACATAGGATTAGTGAATAACATATTCTACAGCTGTTGATTACATTGGTGTTCTCAGGTTGGAAATGTGGAAAAGCAACAGTTGAATGTATTAAAGTCTAATTTGACTATGGTGGTAATAATGTTCTGCACAGTTAAAGACTTTGACTACAGGAGTTATGAGGATAAAGTGTTTGAGAAATTTCATTTTAGAAATGATGTTTTTACCTAATTAGTGAGAAGTAGAGAGGTCAGCAAGAAAAGAGCTACACATGATCAAGCCCTTGTCTATCTTGTCTCGAAGACCAAGAAGTGACAACATAGATAAAAGCACTTTTGAAAGTGCACACAGAAAATATGGAAAAATTTAAGATCCTGCCAAGGTTGCCTGGAAACAGACAATATTGAGGCCACAGTGTCAATGAAAAAAATGTATAGGAAAAAAATGCCTCAAATTACCTCCAAGTAGGTTTTAAGGGGTTGTTGGGTTTTTTGAGTTATTTGGAACCATTGTAAGTATAATGTAGGTCTTGATATTTTTATATTTTGTCATTAAGGCTTGTGTATACTTTAATGAATCCTATAACTTGTCTCTTCAGTCAAAAGGACATTATATTAGACATGTTAATTATAAGAGAACTGAAATGCTTCTTCTCTGAGACTTACATTCATTAGTGCTTTTAAATAATTAAAAATTACATGTTCAATATTAATGACATTTCTTTATAAAAGCTTGTATTTGCAAACCAGGTTGCAAAAGCCTCAAAAGGAACTGATGGCCAAAGAGGGTAAATGACTTGGTCAAATTAAGCTCCTGGTTGTTTCTAAGATGTTATTAATTTTGTCTAAGGAAAGAACAAAAGTCAAGTCCAATTAAATCAGCAAATATTTCTTAAGAGTATTATGTACCAGACACTGTGTGCCAGTACTAAGCACTAATAACTTCTACCATGGAGAACATTCAGATAGGAATGAGTTGCGTTAAAGCAATATTCTGCAAACTGTGTTCCTTAACAAGTTCACTCTTTTGGGCTTCAAATTAACAACAATGTTAGCAAGGTGGGATCTAGAGGTCCAAATCTAATATTCAGACTGTGCCCACCACCCCACCCAACTAAACTGTATTGAATACCTAGGTGACTTATAAGACACTGCTGGCACATACCATAGCTCACTTCATTAACTTTTACTATGACCAAATAAAAGAAATATTACCTTTCCCAATATTTTTGAAAGATTTTATTTATTTATTTTTTAGAGAGAGGGGAAGGGAGGGAGAAAGAGAGGGAGAGAAACAACAATGTGTGGTTGCCTCTCGCACTCCCCCTACTGGGGACCTGGCCCACAACCCAGGCATGTGCCCTGACTGGGAATCAAACCAGCAACCCTTTGGTTTGCAGACCGAACTCAATCTACTGAGCTATACCAGCCAGGGCCTTTCCCAATATTTTTTAAAAGTCTTAACATAAAGAGAATGATTTTTAAATAACTTGACCATATAATAGATAGCATATGCTTAACATTGGATGTGAACTCCAGGCTGTAGTTTGTTACAGTCACTGGTTTTTCCAATGCACCATGTTATCTTTCTAACTACATTGAGTGTTTAATAAATATATGTGGCATCATTAATGAATCAGGGACTATAGAATATCCTGAAACATGTATACTTAAGATAACTTGTCTCTCTTCAGTTCTCACCAAAAATTTTTCTCTTTATCTATCTAAGGTCCTGTCATTCCTATTCTCTAGTTTCATAAATGCTCTGCAATGCGATATTTATTTTAATGAATACTAAAATATACAAAAAGTGGCACTTTCTACAAATGTGGTTTTTCATGTTGATTTTTAAAATAGAATAATAATCCATTTCATATTTAATGGAGCGTTGCTTCTTTCCAATACAATCTTCACAATCCTTCCTCTAGTTCTCCATGACCATAGCATGGATTCACCCTACAAAAACCACAGTGTAGTTGTTATACTCTGTGTTGGATTTTCGTCTGCTTATAGAATATGTTTCTGTGTTCTAGTCAAGATGTTTTGATGTGTTTTTTATCATACTCAAACTTGGGGGATGAAATTTAAACTGCAGACTGAATGCTGGCTACAGAAAAAGCTGCAGTGATGTTCAGAAATGTGGATGTTATGATACTTTTTGTGTACCACAATTAAATATTCCCTCTGGGTACGATAGCTTGGGTTTTCTCTATTTTTCCATTTCACTCCCAATATTATGTGAGCTCTGTTATTTCATAAAAGGAACCCACATACCTCTAGGTAAATATGGCCTAACATGTGCAGTTATCTGTTCCCTCCTGAAACTCTACTAAAATGACAGAAAAAAGAATTGAAAAATTTATAAGCCCACAAAGAAATTGAGAATGGACTAGAGGATAACAATGGACAAGACATATCCAATTTTTGAGAGACGAAAGGAAGTTGCAAGAGACATACCTCATTAAGGGAAGCTAAGCAAGCTAAAATCTAAGTGTTAAAGAGAGAGATACTGATGAGTGACAAGTACACTGCAGCTCACTGGAGGGCATAGGAGTTGGTGGTAACAGCTAGTGTGGAGCACTGAGGAGAAGCATCAGGTGAATATCCCAATCACAAAACTTTCAGACACTAAAAGCGTTTCTGTGCAGAAAACAAACATCAAGGAATCCAGATTTTTGGAGAATAGGAGAAGTATGTACCCTGAAAGTGGGAATTGCCTGAAGACTGGATATTGAGAAATGCAATTGCCTCTATCAGTGTCACAACACACAACTTAAATACCCTCAGACAGCAAATTAGAGTTTGATTTTCTGGACAAACTGAATACCAATAAGGAAAACACAGCTCCTCAATTTCTTTAGAGCAATGTCCTTCCGTTCAAAACTGGCCTGCAGCCTGTTTTTATTAATAAACATGGAAATGTCAGGATAATAAAGATGTATCCTAACTCTGAAAGAGAATGATTGTGTTTTAAATTAAATCCTTTCAACAAATATTTATTTAGTGCCTACAATGTGGCACCGTCTACTCCTGTGTTGGAAATATAACTGTAAGAACAGAAAAAGTCCCAGCCTTTCTGAAACTTACATTTTGTAAGAGCTGAGATGTTATGGTGTCAGCAAACTGCGCAAGCTGTTTGTCTGAGTCATTTCTCAGGTTCTTAACAACATTTTCAGTGGTTTGAAATAATCCTCCAATGAAAATAACTCAAACAATTGCTTTGGCCTGAATATTATCCCTCGACAGAATGACCTATATTTCAATCATTCAAAAAAGTTTGGAAATCTAAATTTTGATCATTTTTTCAAGTTGATTAAAATAAGAGTATATTCCTTATCAGTATTTTCTAACATGTCAGATCCTAACCCCCAAATGCATTTGTTTCCAATTTTACAATGTATTTTATGTATCTAGGATTTTTTAAATTATTGATATTATTAGTTAAATATTATTGTTATTTTTATTATTGTTGCTTTCTTTCATTGTGAACAAAGTCTCTCAACCATCACATATACTATAAATATTATCCACTTAGCTAAGAAAAAACACTAAATGCAAATGTAATTTTAAAAGGTGCCCCAGCTGGTGTGGCTCAGTGGATTGAGTTCCAGCCTGCAAACCAAAGGGTTGCTGGTTCGATTCCCCACTCAGGGCACGTGCCTGGGTTACTGTCCAGGTTCCCAGTAGGGGGCGCACAAGAGGCAACCACACGTTGATGTTTCTGTCCCTCTCTTTCTCCCTCCTTTCCCCTCTATCTAAAAATAAAATAAATAAAATCTTTTTTTTTTTAAGTGTTTCAGGGGGAGAAGAGTGATTGCTAGGTATAGGACAAGAGTCCACAACAGGGACCAGTAGTAAATATGGCTCAGAAAAAGAGAGTGTGGAACTCTTTATGGGAATGATAAGAATGGATTTTTTAAAGGCCAAGCAAATCACAAAAGAGTCAACTGGATGAAGCACAAAGAGATCATGGACAGAAAAAGGGAACGTAGGCTTTTCAGGAAACAGCAAATGCTTATGCCTCCATTGCCACGTTAGTGCTGAGACCTTTGGTGCCTACTTTGGGCTACAGACAGAGGGACTAAAGCTATTGCACTAAACTCGCAGACACCAGGCACTTAATATCTTCGCTGACGGAGCGCTTGGGTGTGAACGTGTACTTAGAGATCATTTGGTAGGATACTGATTAAGCTTCAGAAATAAATATGCAACTTTCCATTGTAGACACATATGCACATGCCATTTCTCTGCTCACATCATTGTCTCCCAGAAGACAGAAACTTATCTAAATCCTCTGAGTGACAAAGGAACCATCACCCCCATAGCCATCATCATCATTGCTAATCTTTTTGGGAGAGTCATGTGACAGTCACTGTTTTAAGGACCCTACATGTGTATCTACTATAAAACTGATCAGAACAAACATCATCTTCAGTTTTAAAAAGAGGAATCTGTGTTGCGAAGAAGTTAAGTAAATTACCTGAGGTCAAACAACTACTAAGTGTCAGACTCAGGACCCAAATATTGGCACCTAAGAGGTATAAATAAAGAGAAGAGTATTTTCCCATCTACTACCCTTCACTATCAGTCCGCTCTGAGGGTATTAGAGGAAACAAGCCAAGAGAATCTCTGAGCCATTGATCTGGGGCCCTGATGTACCAAGCCTGAGTCTGTCCGATCTACGAGCTTCATGTTAGTTGAAATAATACATTTGCTTATTGTCTTCCTTTATTCTGCATTTGATGACGCAAGGTATTTTTCACCTGCGGCTGAAAAAATTCCTCTTCCTAGATTTCCCTTTTCATACTTCCCTGTCTTCCCCCAGCTTCTTTGCAGAGCTGAAAATACAGCTGTGGTTTGAACATGTAGTCTGCATTACTGAGAATAATAATTTTGGTTCTTTCTCCTTGTGTCTCAATTCCCTGGTGTATTAATAGTACATATTAATATTTTATGCCATTGGAGAGTATTTTTCACTTATTATAGACATCATCTAGTTCTGCCCCATTTTCAATCTGTTCTATCTACTCCTTGTAATACTATGTGTACAGTTTGCTTTCAGTATTATCATTATTCCTCTCCTATTTTATTCTCTGCAACACCATAAGATTTTACAATGTTTTATCATTCTACTAGCAAATCTTGAAAAATGAGAAACTCCTTTGAGTAAGAGCATATAAAGTTTTAATGCTTTTTAAATTTTTATTTTATTTTGATTTCTTGGCTGACATTATCTTACTGGGTTTTATTATAGATTTTAGTCTTATTCAGTAATGACATACATTTCTGTGTAGAAGCTTTTCATTGCAAAATCCTAGTTAGCAACACAAACTCACCATAAATTTAATTAAAGGATTACAAAAATTTGCATACTTCATATAGGTCACTAGCTTCTTCAGGTTTCCTCACAAACATATGAAATTTTTATAGACGGATCTTCCAAAGAAGGATTCTGGTTGTGGGGGAATTTTTTTCCCTAAATTTTCACAGCATCTTATAAATATATAATTTTCTAAATTTCACAAAGTAGAAATATGTGGCTTATTATGCAAATAGCAGTGTCATGCCAGATGATTGTATAACTTTTAAAGCAAAATCACACCACCTACCTACCACTAACAACTTATAAGTAAACAAAAGTAATACTTTTTCATAGTAAGCATTCAAAAAACACTGAAAATTTATTATCAGGTTATTTACAAAGAAGAGTATACATTGAAAACTTAAACCCTGGTAATTAGATGGATGTTCTAAAAAAATGCAAACTTCAAACTATTTTCTGTTTTTGAAACTTTATTTTGACAAAGATAATAATTGGCCTAATTCTTCTCTTCTAAAGTGAATTCTAAGAATGCAATCGTTGTACAGCAAGGTTACATCACCCCTTTGAAATGTTAAGCTCAAGATCCAAATACATTTTTAAAGAATTATTTTTATAATGTGCCTTGACAAAAAGGTATTTAGAATCTCTTGCCTGATTTTTAAATGACCAGTCTTTCTGATCTCCCCATGCAAGTTTAAAACATTTAGAAGAATGAGAGATGTGGAGTCAGGGTTCTTCAGTTCTTCCCAGCCCGGGATAATCTAAGCTGGTGATTTTCAAAGTGTGGTCCCCAGACAGCATCATCAGCATTTCCTGGAAACTTTAGAAATGGGAATCTTTGACCCCATTCCTCTGACCTGCTGAATTAGAAACTCTGGGGATGGAGCCCAGCAACCTGTAGTTTAACAAGCTCTCTGGGGGATTATGATGCACCTTCAAGTTTGAGAACCTCTCATATTAGACAACTCGATTAGTCGTTATCTCTGGTCTTGACTTCCCAATCTGTTTAACTTTGAAAAGCTGTTAGAAGCCTGCAGTCTGCATTCAATTTAAGGTTTTGCAGGCTAGTTAGAGTTCGATGGCAGTTTATTGAGTTTTAGAGTTATCCTACTAAATGCCATCCCAATCTTTAATTACTAGTATTATTTAATTTTTTTTTACCACTGACAGCAAGAATCAGCCTCAAAATTTCCTTCTAGAACTTTTAAAGTACCCATGTGCCACACATATGCACACAGTAGATCAATCTGCTTTTTCTCCCCATTGTTTATTTATTAAAGGCAAGTTCATTTGCCATTTTTTGCAGAGAGAGAGCTCAGAACTGCATTTGCATTACAAAAGTTACTTTTATCTTGCTTCTCACCATCTTTCTAATAGACTAAGTAACAAGTTCTGGAGTGATGTTACCACACTCTGAACCTCTGCCAGTCTGCCCACTTGAACTCTGAGCAGTAAATCCTTCTCATCAGGTTTTGCTTCTTGATTTCAGCCTACAGCGTGCTACATCCTGGGAGCCCCATGTACTCTTCTTAAATTACCAGCTTTAACACTACATAGACATTGATTTTACTTTTCATAGAATAATTTGATCATAGTAACAATTTATGAGTGTGAAATCGAGGACAAATAGCTTCTCAAAGCAAAAAATTAATAGAGTCATACCTATTATATTTAGGCATTTTTACCTTTTAAGAGACCTCAAAATCAAGTATATATAGATTCACTAGGCTTATTCACTTTACTTCCTTTTGCAGACTTCTACTTCCATAAATGGTTACACACTAGGCAAGGGTGCCATGTTTTTTAAAACCAGAGTCAATGTATTTTCTCTCCTCTTCATATCCTGAATGAAAGAGGAGTCAAAAGAATCCTGGACTTGGAACCCAAATATCCAATTGTTACTTCCATATTAGATAGATAGATAGATAGATAGATAGATAGATAGATAGATAGATATAGGCATAGATACACACACACACACACACACACACACACTCCTGGTGGTCATTGCTGTCACCATTCTACAAATAAGAAAAACAAAGGCTCAGAGACAATAAGTGACAGTCCAAGGTTGCAGCTGATATTTGATTTTAAAACGTGATAATTTGTCTCAAAATTACCACTCAAAAAATATTCTAGATCTGGGATCAGCAATTTTTTTTCCAGAAAGGGCTAGATAGTAAACATTTTAGGCCTTGTGGTACACATTGTCACTATTACAACTATTCACTTCTACCACTATGGTGTGAAAGTAGCCACAGACAACATGTAAATTAATAGACGTGGCTGTGTTCCAATAAAACTTTACAATAACAGATGGTAGACCTGTGGGCCAGTAGTCTACCTATCCCTGTTTTAGACCCCTTGGTTCTCAATCTTTAATATGCATAGAAATCTCCTTGGGAATCTTGTTACAATGCATGTTCTGATTCATTGCCTGGGTTGAGGTCCTAAAATCTGCTCCCAGCCCATGCTAGACACTGCTAGTCCATTCGATCTTTGTTTGAGCAGTGAAGCTAGACTGTAGAAAACCTTTCTGGGCACTATCTCAATTACTTCCTTTTAAACAATATAGCCTGAAAGTACCTCAGCCACAACGCCTTTGGGATGTTAAAAAAATTTTAATAGATTTAGGAATGATTGCAGTGTAACCTCACAGAGGCAGTTGTTGAATATCTTTGTAAATAAACATTTTATAACTCACTTTTAAAAGGCCACCAGTAAGTGCTTGCGTTGTGAAGGTTCCCAATCATAGACTTACAGGATAAATAAATTGAAACCCTATTTATGTTGTGGGATAGGTACTTAGAACACAGAATACAATTTTGGCGACAATATAAAACTCAGATTCAGAAGCTTAGAAGTAAGCAAAGGCTGTATGAAATGAAAAACTGTTAGATAACTCAAAAGGCAGTGGCAGTAAAGTTGTAGACAGCATCTCAACTATCTATTGAAAAACAAACCATCTCCAAATTTAGCAGTTTGAAACATAACTTTTATTTGCTCAGAATTCTGCATTTTGGCCCGGGGCCTCTCGGGGATGGCATGTCTCTGCTTCGTGTGGCATTGTTCAGGGTCGCCAAGCATCTGGAAGTTTGGCTGAGGCTCTTCTGTCTAAGACAGTCTTTCATCTTTATCTTTAAATAGTCTAGTGCAAGCTTTATTACAGCAGGACATCTGGCTTCAAAGAATGAGCAGTCCAATTGGATAAGCCTGAATATCCAAATGCTTATCAAGCATTTGTTTGCATCACACTTGCTCCATTAGACAAAGCAAGTTACAAGGCCAAGCCCAGAGGGAAAGGAAACTACACAGGAGCAGGAGGCATGGTATATGGGGGGGTGGGGCAGGGAGGGTGGTCACAAAGGCATCAGTCTACCGCCAATAATGATGTCAAATATGTATGTGAGTAGTTGAGATAAATTTCTTTCATAGAATGTGAATTTTTAAAAACTCTGTGTCTAAATCAATAATATTTATATAACAGATAACTTACATGTATAATTGAATTATTTAAATATATAAAGTAGAGACTTGACACTTTCCTCTACAAAGTACTATATTCACATTTTCCCCAAACTTTTAAACCTCTTCTCATTGAAAAAAAAATGGGGGACTGACTTATATTCGGCATTCCTTTATAGACCTAAGCTATGTTATCTAAGACAAGCTACTGAGCTTCTGTTACCTCATTTCTAAGACAGGGATTATATTGGCTTTGAGATGGTGGTGGGGATTAGGAGAAAACAGGTATAGGAACTAATTTAGGAATGAGATCAAGATATAGAGGAGCAGCTCTGTGTAGTAGAAAAAAGTTTTGGTTTTTTTTTTTTTACTTTGTGTTTTCACATCTCTGTGCTACCTGTAGATTAAGGTAAATTTTTAGAGTCTGGATGATTGTGATAATAAATGGGATAATATTTGCAAATGTCATTTACTATTGCAAAGGGCTATATAAAAGTAAAGCCCTTCGATGTAATATTGGGAAAAGGCTTAGAACACCTTTGTTTCAGCCTGGAGCACAACCACACTATGCTATTTTAGGGCAGCAATAGTCATATTCATCTCCTCCTTAATAAAAACATCTGCTAGAGTGTGCAGTCAATTTATATTCACTTGCTAGATTGCAAGTAGATATCATGATACTTAAATTATTATAAATTCCTTTTCCTGTCATTAGAAAACAGGGAGCACTGATGATTTTTGTGCTCTCATCAAAGTGTAATTTAGAGCTACACATACACATACTCAAACAAAGAAATTTTTGAAAAATATTTCTCCCCTGGAATGTCCTTTAAATGCCTTGTCACTTTATTAACTCATTGCCTATAAAGAAATTCAATTAACCAAATACTATATAAACAGTGTTGACAGGAGAATCATGAGGACATTGATATAGTCTGTAAAAATTTCTTTTTTTTAGATTTACCTTCGAGGCCCTTATGCATTTCTTAGTCAAATAAGGTAGAGGAATGCTGTCAAAGAAACTTGTTAGAAGTCATTCAATTAACTTACGCGTAACTGAATTATATCTGCATTATTACTGAGTACTAAAATGCCCTCTGTTACTGTTGGTAATAAAGGAGGGCAAGCTTTCAATATGAAATATAATAGAGCTGACTTTTCAAGGGCAAGTAATTATCAAATAAAACTTATATTTATGTATTAAATTCTGTAAAGTGACATGCACACATGAATGACATACATTCCGTATCAAAGACCTGATATTTAGGAGCAAGAGTCCTTCTATATTTTTTTCAGTTTGCTTTCTAGCACTGTTTATATCCCCTAAACATATTTATCCTCACACATCACCTTATCACTTACCTGATTCTCCCATACAGTGTTTGTTATTAATCCTTAAAACTTGCACACAAATTCCATGTGTGGTTTTAACTAGTCACTGCCATTTTAAAATAGAATAAAAACAGAAACTAATACTACTTGGGGAAGATTAAGTCAGTGAAAATAGTCAAAAACAGTTTAGTAATGTCCTAATTGTATTGACACTTTGTCTTTTTTATTTTTATTTTTAAATGAAATTTATATTAAAGGAAAAGTAAATAATACAAATCAAAAAAAATCCTGTTTCATGTCAAAGAAATGATTTGTTTTTATAGGTGTTACTATATCCTAAAACTGTCTTCTAAGCTTACTAGATTACAGAAAACAGTAGTCATTACGTATTTTAAACCATGTTTCAATTAAGACAATATTGATCAACTCCCTGCTATGAAAGATGAGAATATCAGTGTTCACTTTCTCCCATACATCCCTTGATTGCTATATTTTTACATTAACAGGATTTATAAATTTTACATTGTATTCTATAACTGTACCTTCACAATTGCTTAGTATTACTTCTATCATAAAGTGATTTAATCATTATATTTCTTTTATCCATTCTTTTCCAAAAATCTTCCTTTTAATTTTTTCAAATTTCTGGATTCCAATAATGTAATTAATGTAATGAGATATAAATTAATGCCCTCTGCCCAAACACAACACAAAACAAAACATAAAGGCTCATGAGTATTCTACTCTCCTAGTTGTTTTATGAGGAATTGGCTGCTTCATTCTGCAATGGTCCCTTCTCTGGCACTACATTTTTCAGTTAAATTTTTTATCAAACATGTGGCCATTGATCTGGACTTTTCTTCTTCAAAGTGGTTTAAGTTTTCTACATGGATGACTAATGAGTTATTTTTTATGCTTCCATTTTAATAATTTAACCAGAATATGTCTATGTGTTTTCTGGAATATCGTGCTTTTTCCAACTTTGGATTGTTCTTTCACTTCAGGGAATTTTTTTATACATTTAAATCCTGGTTAACTTGGATTCTTTACTCCAGTTCACCAATTAGTTTTATTTTAAATCATAGCTGTCTACCCTCTACACCTATTAGTTTTAGTCTGCTTTAACCCCTTTGATTTTTGTTTTATCTGATTGACTGTGATTGTATCAGTCAGCCCTCCATGTTAGCAATTCCATTTTTAGTCATTTTGATTCTTTCCCCTTTAAGATATTTATCCTTAGTTTATTTGTTCTGAATGGTATTTGTTTGGTCCACAATATATTGTTTCTTAAGATTGGCAATCTCTATTTTAATCTCGTTTATTATTTAATCATCTCATCTTTGACCTCTAGTTTTATTGAACACACGTTATTTTACAGTGCAAAGCACAAGTGGGGAATTATCTTCTCTCTCTTGGGTTATGTTTTATTCTAAGTTAAATAATTTATCTTTTGTACCACTTCCGCCTTCTGTCTTTCCCCCTTCCTTCCTTTTCTTTCCTTCTTTGTTCCATTGTTATCATGCTGTTTCTTTTCACCTTCTTGGTCCTTAGGAGGCTCTCTCCAGATCTGTTTCTTTCCTGATATTGTGTAAGATGATGTCTGAATTCCATTCTCACCATACCAGAGACATACATACTTGGTTCACTCTGAGCTGCAGTTTGAAGACAGATTATATACTGCCTTCCTGTTCCACCCCACCCCTCACCGCTCCTGCCTCCATAATTTGAGATTGTAGAAGGGGAGGGAAAGTTCAGTTCAGGCAGTGATTTTTCTTTGCTAAAATTTCTTAGATTCAGCTCACTCTTATGAGAGTTTGTGAAATGCCTTGTTAGAGTTCACTCCTATTGGGAGAGTGATGTATGTATGCCACTGGCATCAAGGAATAAGCCTGTCAAAGATAAACAAAGCTGGACATTCATTAAAGCAGTAAAAACCCATTTTATTTAGTAGCTAGCAACAGTCAGGCAAAGAGCTGAGCCTAATTCTGATTTGCACAGAGGTGACTGGGTGTTTTAAGGGGACAACAAGGGAGGGGGAAGGGAAGCAAACAGGGCAGGGGTGGCTCAAGTAGAGTCAGGGAAATAAAAAATTACAAAGGGTTGGTCAGTGTCTGTAAGCTGGCAATTATCAAAGTTAGGATTCTGTCCTCCCACAGAGACTGGGAGGCAGAGGGCCTATCCTGGATGGTTACATTTCAAAGGAATGGCTTTCAGGATCTTGAGAAAGACTCATTGGAGTTATAAAAGTACATATCTCAAAGGGACAGAGGAAGAATTCACAATCGTAAGCCCTTTTTAGTAAAAGGGCTCTGAAAGAAGTAGGTCAGGGGCCTATCTTTAGGTGTTGGCTACAACAGTCAGTTCTTTTGACAGCCCTAGCTTTCCCAGACAGGAACTCAAAAGGAGGTTGGGTCATCCTAGGGGCCACCTGAGGCTGCTAGAGCCATGGTAGGGGTATGTCAAGTCTCTTAGTTTGGATGGAGGGTTTCTGCTCTGTGTTTGCAGTTCTCAAACATCAGAATTCAAATTGTTGTTAATTTAGTGAGTCCTGGAAAATTTCATTCCCATTGAAAAGGGACAGCTCTGTGTTTCCCTTTCTTCTCCCCAGTGAAATTTCCCACCATCAAAATCCCTCTCTCATTTACCCAGACTTTTTATCTAATCCATATAGGTACTAAAGGAACATTTATCACATGAACACTTTTGCACTTACATCTGTCTTTCCATCCCTGGTAAATATTTTGTGAGTCAAATAAAAGATATTGGAATGATTATGCATGTAAAAGTAAAACTCTAGAAACTAAAAATGATATGCAGTGAGAATCTAGCCTTAATGGTGATTTAAAGCTTACAGCCAAAATCTAATTTTAACCATATACAACTTTTATGAAACTACAGAAAATCTGTATTTGTAGGAGAGTATCCAGACAGTCAAGAATATGACAGAGGGTTCTATTCAGTCTGGCTTTCTCTATTCAACATATTCATTTTTCCTTGTGAAATTGCTATTTTTAAGATCATTTTTTCTAGCCCTGACTTGTGTGGCTCAGCGTATTGAGTGCCCACCCGCAAACCAAAGGGTTGCTGGTTCGATTCCCAGTCAGGGAACATGCCTGGGTTGTAGGCCAGACCCCCAGTGGGGGGTGCGTGAGAGGCAACCACACACTGATGTTTCTCTCCCTCTCTTTCTCCTTCCCTTCCCCTTTGTCTAAAAATAAATAAATAAAATCTTTTTTAAAAAGACCATTTTTTCTAAATCTGGAAAAAAGCATAGTGAATGAAAAAACTTTTTTTGGAGAGATGAAAAAGTAGGCAACTTTTTTTTTTATTTCTTCAAAGAGAGAAAGACATGGCCACTCATGTTAAGTGTAGTGTATTTCTAATTACAGCTTTCTTTGAAGTAGTATATTTTTCATCTGAATATTGGAAGTCTTTTTTCATTTCATAGTAAATTTTACATATTTTATAAATAGTAAATACATCATTTTAGAAGTCTTATTAATATAACACTTGGCAAGCTAAAATTGTTGAGTAATTCCTCATAATTTCTATGTTGATATCAGTATTAATTCAACTCCTGAAATCTAAGAAGCAAGCAAGATTTTGAAATAACTGTGCATCTGTTTTTAAGGACATACTTTATTTTTTTTCTGAACAAGCCTGTTGTAGAAATTAATGCGGACATTTGTGATGCAATCTGTATTTCCTCAGAGAAGATATTATTTTTTGTAAAGGAGCAAGAATAAGATGTAATTCTATTCATTAGTTCCAATTCTCACAAAAGTTGTGAGAAGAACTCTCTAGACAAGGGCTTACAGAAAGAACATTAAATGGATAGAATATTGATATCCCAAAGTGACTGAAGATATAATATGGGCTATGATTATCATCCCTTAATAGGACTTGCCACTCAGGAATATAAATTCTATGCAAATATGAACTAACTAAAACCTTCAAACTACTCTTATTATGAAATACTCAAGTGTTTTGGCCTTTGTTTAAAGTTATGCAAACTAATGATCTTAAGGTAACAGAAATATCCATGGACACTTAATATACAGCTATTGAAAAATGGTCTCCATTAAGCTTTAATAGCACTGAGGAGATATAGCTTACATCCTGTAAAATTCACCCATTTCATGTGTGTAATTCTATGATTTTAGTAAATTAACAGTGCTGTATAACCATCTCTGTAATACACTATTAGAAATATACAGCACTCCAAAGTTTTTCTTGTTCCCATTTGCAGTTAATTCCCACTCTTACCCCCAGTCCTAGGTGAACACTAATCTGTTTTCTGTCTCTATAAATGTGCTTTTCTAAACATTTTATGTAAATGAAATCATACAATATGTAGTCTTTTGCATTGGCCTTTCACTTGGTGTGATGTGTTTGAGGCTCATTCATGTGCAATATGTATCAGTACTTTGATAATTTGATTGCTAAATAATAACCTGTTATATGAATATACTATATTTTTTCTGTCCATTCACCAGTTGGTGTACAATGGGATTATTTCCAGTTTTTGCTATTATAAATGTAACTGCTATCAACACCTACTTACATGTTCTTTTTGTAAACATACATTTTCATTTTTCTTGGTTAGATTCTTAGTAATATAATGGCTGGGGAGTGTGGTAAGTTTATGTTTGACTTTTTAAAAAACTGTATTATTTTCTAAGAAGTGGAAACCAGCACTGCATGAGGATTTCTGTTTCTGTATATTCTGGTAAACACTTAGTATTTTCTGTCTTTTGCTCTATAAACACCTTGGTAGATATGAAATAGTATTGCATTGCAGTTTTAATTTTTATTTCCCTAATAAGTAGTGATGATAAGCATCTTTTCATCTGCCTATTACCTATTTATATATCTTCTTTGGTGAAATGTCTATACAAAATTTTGCCCATTTTTAAAGTGATTGTCTTATTATTGAGTTGTAAGACTATGCATCTGGATATAAGTCCTTTTTTAGATATATGATTTGCAAATATTTTCTCCCAGCCTGTAGCTTGTCTTTTAATTTTCTCAATGGTCTCTTTTGAAGTAAAAAAGTTTTTAGTTTTATTAAGTCCAATTTATGATTTCTTTTCTTTCATAGATCATGCTTTTCTTGTTGTAGCTAAAACTCTACCTAATTTGAGGTCACAAAATTTTTCTCCTATATTTTCTAATAGAAAGTTAATAACTTTAGTTCTAAAATTTAGATCTGTGTTTTGTCTTGAATGACTTTTTATGCAAGATATGAAGTAAGGGTCTAAGTTCATTTTTCTGCATGTGGCTATTCAATTATACCAGCCCCATTTGTTGAAAATGTTCTTTCCCCAGTTAATTGTCTTGATATCTTTGTCAAAAATTAATTGACCATGAATGTTAGAATTTATTTCTGAATTTTCCATTATATTCCTATTGCCTGTATATCTATCCTCATGCCAGTACCACGCAATATTGATAATTGTGGATTTGTAGTTAAGTTTTGAATTAGGGAAGTGTGAGTCCTCCAACTTTACTCTTCTCTCAATATTGCTTTGGCCATTCAATGTCTCTTGCATTTACGGATCAGCTTGTTAATTCCACAATGATTCCTGCTGGGATAGTGATAAGGGTTCCATTGAATTTATAGACCATTTTGTAGAGAGGTTCATCTTTACAATAGTGAGTACTTTTGTCCTTGAGCATGAACTGTCTCTTAATTTATATAGACATTCTTTAATTCTCTCAGCAATGTTTGTAGTTACATTGTGCAAGTCTTGCACTTATCTTGTTAAAGTTTATTTGTATATATTTTATTTATTTTGATATAATTATGAATGTAATTGTTTCATTTTTAGATTGTTGCTAGCATATAAAAATGCAGTTGATGTTTTTATTGAATCTTATATCTTGCCATCTTACTAGTCTCATTTCTTTGTTCTAGAAGTTTGTTTGTTTTTGCTGATTCTTTTTGGATTCTCAAGAGACAAAATATTTTCCACATAGACAATTATGTTATATGTGAATAAACACAACTTTACAGCTTGACTTGCTTTCCCATCTGGATTTTTTATTATGTTTTGTTTTACCTTCTTGCACCAGCTAGAACCTCCAGTGCAATGTTGAATGGAAGTGATGAGAGTAAACATCCTTGTCGTGTAGCTGATCTTAGGAAGATGGCATTTCATCTTTCACAATTATGTATGATATTAGCCTGGGGTTTTCATAGATGCCCTTTATCTCCATTATTATTTGAAGCTGCCGTAATATAAAATATATATTCTTGTCTGGACTCACTTTTCGCTCTTGTCCTTAAAATCATGTGTCATTGCCAGCTCAAGCAATCATCAACGAATTTTTAAAAGATAAGTAGAAATTTGATGAGAGGAAAAAAGATGCTGCTACAAGGCCAGTGAAACCATATTACTAAATCCCAGATGCTTCTTATATGTTTGGGTATATATCACTATAACAACTTGTTCCATAGCAAAAATTGAGTGACTTTTTAAGAAACTTGGGACTTTTTAAGAATATTATCCATAACATTGGATTTGGTCATATGTCCCAACTCGTCACTGAATATTATATA
The DNA here is from genome assembly GCA_004026545.1 of Mormoops blainvillei. NCBI lineage: Eukaryota > Metazoa > Chordata > Mammalia > Chiroptera > Mormoopidae > Mormoops > Mormoops blainvillei. The sequence goes on from PVJD01012218.1 coordinate 40,735, forward strand.
AGCTAGGTTATTTAGACCTTTCAAAATTTATAGTTATACATTTTATTTAAAAATATAAAAATATCTTATTTTTAAAGCTGATAAACTGGGCAGATATGTAGAAAATCAAGAAAGAACTCATTTACATTTATAGAACTAGGACCTTAACACACAGACACATATACACATATAGAATATCTATAATAATTCTTATGGCTATTGTTTATATCTATCTATTCCTAAAATGTATAATTTATTATAAATGACTTTAAATTACTTGACACACTTTTCTTTTAAATCAAACATTATATAAGTGCATATTGTGAAAAATAAACAGACAATGCTGGTTGTCTATATAACATTCAC
>PVJD01012219.1:0-41077 GCA_004026545.1 Mormoops blainvillei
CACACTGGTCAAAACGAAAGCTCAGGAAGCTGAGGGTGTGACCTGAGCCTCATCAGAGTCCCTGAGATTCATTCTCTGTCCCCCAGGGGCACCCAGCTCTGGATGACCCAGGACCCAAGTGTTGAGGAAGGGACAGGAGCATCTTCCCCAGCCCAGCCTCACTGACTCCAGGCTCCAGGATGCGGCTCAAGTCTGCTCATCCCAAGGGGGACTCTTCCAGCATCCTGATCACCCATCTGGTCCCAATCCCCATTCAGTGCACATACCCCTGTGGCAGTTACAACCACGGGCTTTGTTTGTCTGTCTCCCTTGGAGTTAAGTATACATCAGGTGCCTAATAAGGGCTGAGGCTGCTGAGCCTCATAGGCAAGTGGGTGGTTGGCCCAGGTACCTGGCTGCCCACAGGAGCTACCCTCCTCACCTAATGGGCCAGGGCCCACACTGCTTTCTATGTGATGCTTCTCTCTGTGCAGCAGGTCCTGTGACTGTCCACCTCCACTGTCCACAGGTGGACAGCGAAGGCTTGGGGTTGACAGAGTTGCCTGGGACCCATGGGTGGTGTGTGGCGAAGCTGTGATTTGGATCCAGATCATAGGAGTGTGGGTCAGGGAAAGGCAGGTGGGGACAACTGACAGCAAAGGGACGGCTTGTCCCACCCCATCCTGAGAGGCCCACTGCTGACCACGTCCATCGCTGTCAGTTGCTCTGCCACCAGGCTTGGAGGGAAGGCCAGGATGTTCCACTTCTCCTCTCTTATAAGGGGCTTAGTGGTCACAGCCCTGGGATTGTCTGGTCCTGGGGAAGGAGCTGGCAGTCCAGCTAGTCCAGCTCATGAGTGGCCCTGGGCCTGAAGGTGAGGCTGGTGCTTGCCGCAGGCCTGGGGGTTGATGGAGGTGACACTGGCTCCAGCACTAGCGCAGCTGGAGCAGGCTCCGGCCCTGGGGCAGGCCCTTCCCCTGGCTCTGGACCGCGCTGGAGCTCGGAGGTGGATCTGGAGCAGGTTAAAGAGACAGGTTCATGCACATGCCTGAGTTTTCTGTGCCCTTCCAGAGACAGGAAAGGCGCCACTGCCTTTAAGGGAACTCTGGCCTTGTACTCCCTCCCCCAGCCCCTTACCCCCGATCCAACACTGCTGTCCCCTCACCGACCAGCTCTGCCTCAGTGGGCTCTAGATGCTCCAGCTCTACCCAAAGATCTGGACGTGGCTCACCAGGCTTGAGGAAGGGAAGCTGACCTCCACAAAGGCCTGCCTCACAATGAACCAGGGATAAAGTAGGGACAGGCCCAAATATCTGGTCCAGCCAAGGGCCTGTCACAGAAGCAATGGTCCTGGGGGGAGGCAGCTGGGCAGCAGAGTCAGATTCCTGACTTTTCCTCCCACACGCCCTGCCATGGCCCTTGTTTAAAGCTGGGCCTCTGTGCCGGCCCCGGCCCATCCAGGGGACAGCCCCATGCCACACTCTGCCCCCTGTGGTTGTCCTGGGAACAGCAGACTTGGTAATCCAGAAGGTTTATCACAGAACATGTGTGTCAGCAAGGGCCGGGTAGCTCTAAGGAATGGTCCCCACCTACTGCAGGTGACATGTGGGGCAAAACACACAAGGATGATGTCGCAGAGGGCTCGGGGTTCAGGTGACATGCCCACAGTGCACCCTGTTTAGTCCCAGAAGAATTACACAGCTCCCACCTTAAGTAACAAAAAATTCAAGTGTAAGATTACCAAATCTAAGTGTGTTTGCAAGTTACAATGCAATATACCCAAGTGCTGTGCAGTGTCCGAGGTCACCGCTTTGGTTGGGACCTGCTCAGTGGGTCTGCAATGAAACGTCTCTAGACGCAGCTCTGTCACTGTGTATGTGACAGACTTTCTGTAAATGTGGTCAATCTAGAAAACAACTGGGACTAAAATAAAAAATAAGGGCATCTTTTCACAGAAAGGAGAGGCTGGAGTATGCATGCAGCCCAGGCACCGTGAGTCTGCACGACCTGCACGTCTAACCCACGGCTGCTCTGCAGGATGGATATGCAGAACCTGCCAGGCTGTGCTGCCCCATGCTGTGTTGTCAAGGTCACAGAGCAGCCCCAGGGATGACCACGGGACTCGTGGCTGCTTGGCTCCGACTCCTCCGACACCCTCCACACCATTGCACTTCAGGACTCTGCTGTCTTCAGCTGGGCAGTGGAAGGGGATGTCAGCGGGGCGCTTTGTGCAGCCACTCTCTGCAGACAAGACAGCACCATGCACATATACACAGGCCAGGGCCCATCGCTCCGTGTGGCAGGACGCAGGGAGCAGAGACGTGCAGGGACCCAGGGTCAGCAAGCAGGAAAGCTCAGCCCCCACTTAACCACTTCTTCCTGGTTTGAAAACTATCATTCTGTTTCAGAAAAAATTTAATTTCCTCAAAATCGATTTCCTTCTGTTCTTTCTCTGCAGTTCAGGTCTAAGATTGGCATTGAATGGGCTCTTGCTCACAGCTTCCTGAGAACGTCTTATGCAGGCACAAAGCACCCTGAAAGTACTCTTTGTAAATAATGTTGTTGGTATTATGAGACCCAGTCCACTTGGTGGTGAGTGTGGGGACCGGGAGCACACAAGCTGAAGCCAAGCGGAGAGGGTGCAATGCTAATTCTGGAGAGATTAATGATAAGAATGAAAAAAATAAAATAAGACAAATCTTCTCTAGAATACATAGAAGAAAATCTTTACAACTTTGGGATCGGCACAGATTTCTTAAACAGAAAGGAAAAATGCTAATCACAAAGGGAGAGACTGACAACATAGGCCACATTAAAATTAAGAACTTTGATTCACTATAAGACATTAGATGTTATCAAAATTAAAAACTTCTGCTCTTGGAAAGACACTATTTAAAAGGGAAGCAAAACTGGGAGAAAATATTCATAATGCATATATCTGACAAAGGGATTATATTCAGAATATATTTTTAAAAACTCTTATAACTTAAGACAAATGACTCAATTTTTAAAAATGGGCAGACGACTGAATCAGGAACTCCACAAATGAACATGTGAATGGTCAGTGAGCAGTGGAGAAGATGCTGAACATCAACAGTAACTGAAAAATGTAAAACATAAAATGAAATTGAGATACATTACACCTGCCAGAATGGCTGGATTTAATTTTAAAAAGATGAACAATACCAAGTATGGCAAAAGATGCAGAGCAACCAGGCCTCTCCTGGATTGATGGGCAGACTGTAAACAGTACAACGTGTCAGAAAACGCTCTGGCAGCTGGGCATTCACGGACCAAATGACCCAACACTCTCAGGAGAGGCTGCACGAAGCGTGGCTTGCTGATAAGAAGCCCTGTGGCCGCTCTGTCTCCGGCACTGAATCCTGGCCCCGGAGCAACAGTGGCCTGGTGATGGTATGCAACTGCCAGAAGTCAGGGGCAGCAATGAGCACAGTGACCAGCTAGGCCAGGGTGCCAGCCAAGGAAGGCCAACTGGCCCAGAGCTGTGGAGATGGTGCCCTAGGAGCAAAGCAGATGGCCCCCCAATGGGCACAGCCTGCGTAGCACATGCGTGCACACACGCGAACAAACAAAAGGAAACAAGAGTGAATGAGCAGGGGGCCAGGGGAAGTCACCCCATCGGAAGTCGCGATCCCTTTCCCCCTTCCTGTGTGAGCCAGCTAATGGTGGGCAGACACAGCCACCATTGTTAGGGGAGCCTCAGCCAGGCCGCTGAGACTTGGTCCTACGTGCACTGGGGCCGGAGGGTGTCCCTGCCCACCTGCCTCTGCCCCTTCCACCTTTCACAGGCACCACATGCCAGCAAGCCCTCCTCACTCCACCAGCCTCAACGCTGCCCCCAGAAGGAGGCAACTGGCACACCGCCCAGGGGAAGGGAGCCCACCGACAGTGAGGGGAGGGATTGCCTGGCATGTATGCCATCTGCACTGCACCTGGCACAACCACATATGTTTTACTGACATTTTCTCATTTATTAAAAAAAAAAAATCTCTTGCTTTCAACAAATGGCCTCAGTCTCAAAACTTAAAAACAAGGGCGCTTTGGAAAGTGGCACTATTGTCCTCACTTGCTGACTGCTTCCTGTGCCTGTGCCCTTGATAAGCATCTGCAGCCTTTCCCCTGGGCTGGGGGGGATGCCTTTCTCCTGCTCTTGGCTCTGCTTTAGGCCATGGTACTTGTTTTGCCAATGTGGTGTTGGCAGGTGTGAAACAGGCAGAGACTTGAATTGCCCTTGCACAGCCCGGCTGGACCACACAGATGTGTGCTGTTGCCATGGGAGCAGGGCCCTGGGAGCCACTGTTCCTGGGAGCATGGACTCAGGAGGCAGCTTGGAACTAAGCCCAGGCATGCCCAGTGCAGATCAGCTAATTTCCAGCCAATGTGCAGAAAGCTAGGACAGAAATAAGTGTTTTTTCTGTGCCTCTGAGATTCTGTGGGTGTTTATTAAGCAGCGGTAAGCTGACTTATAAAATCACGTAGCCACTAACTATAATCATACATGTGTGCTGGCCTCCATCTGATTATGAAAACACAAAGCTCAGTCAGATACAGATGTAAAACAAGGATGTAAAACATAATCAAACGGTTACATAATACAAGGTCAGGATTAGCAAATGTCTTACCAGAGATCCAGGTGGAGGGCTATAAGAAAGAGATGCTTTCCCTGGGGAGAAAAATTATGAGGGAAGAGGGTTGGGAAGATTTGGACACATGGAAAAACAGATGCAAAAGCATTCTAGAAGTCGGATTCAGAGCTCAGCACCCTGGAGGAGGGAGAATGGCCAGCAGTTCAATTTGGGGTGTGACAGAGGGAATTAAGCCATAAGAAATGAGGTCCTTTTCTAACCAGGCCCTTTTAGGACCAGGCCAGGCAGGATCTTGAGGCTAGATGGGCGCGGAGGGTCTGCTCTGGATAATGGCATGGAGACTGGCAATTTTGAACTAGAACACAAGTGCCTGGCAGAAAATAAGAATTCAATCAAAACAAAAAAAGAGAAAAGGCTGAGTGTCACGTTTTAGAATGCACAACCTGGCATCGGCCTGTAAGGTGGACTGACTCAGAAGAGACTTTAGCAGGGAAATAAGTCAGGGGCACTTAACAGTTATCATCAGGGTGCATTTAACACAGGCATGACGTGAGAATGTCCATGAACCACAAGGCAGACAACCGGAGAAGGCACCTCATTCCCACATTCTAGCTCCCTGGATGCACACTCTTGTTGTGTGGTCCCTGTACCACACATCCGATCCCCTGCTTTTTTGGAGGGGGCATGGTTCCCAGGACTTCCAAGGCCCATCACCAGGGAAACAGGCACAAGAAACGCTGTAGATGCAATGACACCTGAGAGGACCTGAAAAACCAGTGAGTGAAGATTCTCCAGAGCCCGCACAGAAGGCAGCTCCTGAACACAACGGGGTGTGACACGGGATGGAGAGGCCACAGGGGGAACCCATGAGCAGGTGGGACCCAGACAAAATGGCAACTACAGCAACAGAACCGTCAACTTCATTAGCAAAAGATGAGCTCATGTAATACAAAAAGAAAACCACACTAGTTCCTTTGCAAATGTGGTGAACCAAAACATTTTTTTCTAAAAATTGGAAATAAAAGGAAAAAAGTTCAAGGAAATTTCTAGCCTGTGGAAAATTGAATTGGATTTTCTGAAAAGGTTTAACATTTTCTCTCCAGAACCTAATCTGAAAATTTGGTGGGTAGAAGGTGACTCCAAAGTCCCTTACTGAAAACTTAGCCACTAGTAGTCACTCTGAGGAAGACCAGAGAGTGACAACTGGGGGGGGGGGGGCACAGAGGAGGTGCCAGCTAACACCGCCAGCCCTGGAAATGGGCAAACTGCAAAACTTGCTGGCTAACGAGTGCGCTGTAGGCCCAAGAAAGGAGGGCGTTGCCGAGCAGGTGAAACTGAAGGTAAACAGCACTGAAGAGGCAAGCTGGAGGTACACCCATCGAGACATGCAAATCGGGCCTGAACTCAGGATTTGTGTGTCTGTGGGGATCTCAGCAGAGCCTTCGACTCACACCCAGCAACAATCAAAAAAGCAAAGGAAGGTGCTTTTAAGGAGGAAAACCTGATCTTTAGGAGGAAAAGTCTACAATAATCAGCAAGGCATTCGTCTTCTATCACCGTTTTCAGAGCTCTCCCTGGTAGGGTCCTGAATTCCCGCTGTAATGATCAGTAGCCCCCAGAGGGCAGGACCCTGCTCTGGTATAAGCCCAGCCCGAGGCTGAACCATGACATCGGTCTCCGTCATTTCGCAAACAAGGAAACTGGGGCCCTGTGACATGACTGCCTCCTGAGCTCAGTAGCACCTGAGTTGGGAGGAAATGATCCTTCTTTCAAAGAGAACAGCCCATCACTTTCAAAGAGAAGATGCGACTGGAGTCTTTAAGGCTGATGGGAAGCAACTATCTATTTTTCACACAGAACACGAGAGCTAAAGGCACTTAATGAGACAGGAAGATAACGGGGCGCAGGGACAGAGAGGCAACGGGGGGCTGAGGCGCTGGCAGTCAGGAGTGACCCTGCAAGGTTTATAGGCCTGAGGAGGGGATCAGTGCCCCTGTGAGCCTGAACACCCGCTCCGCCCCAGCTGCTGGCTAAAAGGCCAACAGTGCCCTGGCTGGGGCCAGCATCTGATAGCCGGCCGGACAGGAGGGGCTTCCGCAGGGACTGCAGGCAGAGTGCTCGGTGGATCCCAGAATCTGAGGGCTATTTTTAGAGATTCAGTGTCTGGCTGGCACAGGCTCAGTGGGAAGATCAGGCGGAATCCAGCAGAATCCAGCTCTGGAGCCACCCTGAACCAGGCCAAATGCAGTGCGCATGCGGGCAAGCTGAGCACCAGGCCTGAACGGGCTTCTCCACACTGGCCTGTCACGTGCCAGAGGGCGGGGTCCTCTGTGAATGGCAGCTGGTGCGCAGGGAGCAGAGGTGATGCAGAAAGGGAATGAAGCAGAGAGAGGCCTCTCACTGAGCAGGTTCCTGCTGTCACCTCCTATTCCAGCATGAGTGTGGGAGCCCCATGAGTGTGGAGAGCCCTGAGAAGCTCTGGCGGGGGTGCGACAAGTGAAATGCCATCCTCTGGACAGGTTCCCTGACTGCACTGGCAAGGCTGGGTGGAGGGTGGGGACTAGCCACGCCCCCCAGAGACAAGGCACACACGGTTGTCTCTGGCCGTGGTTGAAAGAAAGGAGGGACCACTGCAGGCACAACTCAGATCTGGGCGGAAAGCTGCCCTGAGTGACCAGAGTGAGAAGTCACTGCCTTTCCCCCAGTTCCTGTCCTAAGACAGTTCACACACCCAGAGCCCCTGACTTTAGGCGATGCCAGGCCCCCTTGGGAAGGGCCCCAAAACACTGTCACAAGAATATACCTTAAGTTTTGGGAATGTTCTGGGGCAACTGTGCCATGGGAAGGGAAGGGTCCACACCTGCAGAACTGATGCTGAGGTGAGGGCTCAACATGTCACTTGTAAGGTTGTAGCCTAAGTCTACCTCACAGCCTACATCACAGAGGGTGGCAGGCAACCTGCGATATCTCCCCAGTTCCAGAATGTGAACAGGAAGGGACACACTTGGCACTGGCAAGTTGTCGCACGGCACCCACGCCACTCGCAGCAGAGCTGGTCATAACAGGAAGGACTGGACAGAACCCATGGAGTCCGCTTCCCTATCAAAACAGTGACCAAAGGCAGCACCACTCCCTGGGGGAAATGGAGGGCTCGGGTCACCAGAAAAGTCTTGAAAGATGCTGATTTTTATCAGATCCCCACTAACCTTGCTGTTTGGGCCTGTGCAGTTGGAAGGTCCTTGGAGAATGACAGCGGATTGTCACAAACTTCATACCAGGCGAGTGATGCCAACTGTCAGCTGCTATTTTTGATGTGCTGGTCACAGGCAAAATGACACAGCTCCTGGCACCAGGGACCCAGATGTGATCTAGCACTTTTGTTCACAATGCCAGTTTGGAAGGGTCTCCAGCAGCCAGGTACTATCCTGGGCAGGGACAAAAGCTCACAGGCCTGGGCAGCTGCTTCAGAGCTGTATCTCTCCCCAAGGGTCTTGTCCAGGTGAGCACACCATGTCTGCTGGCCAGATCTGGCCCACTGCCTCGTGCTATGTGACCTATGACCTAAGAGTGCATTTGCATTTTAAAGAGGTACAAAAGCAAACAAGGAAAAACACGGGACAGACCATAAGGTCTGTAAAAAGCCAGAAATAGTTATAAGCTGGCCCTTCACAGAAAATGTTCTCCGCCCCTTCCTGTCTCGGCGCGAGCCCTCCCTTCACACTCTGCTGGTGACAAACCAGAGCTCCTTGAGCATCTCTGTGTCAGTCAGCTTTGTCCAGGCTCAGAAGGGCCTTCTGAGTGGTATGGGGAGCTCAGTCCCTAAATGGGCCCAGGACCCTCGTCCCCCTGTGACCATATGCTGCCTCGGCCTGGAAATCACTTTCCATGCCCTTGTCAACACAGGACCCTGAGGGTGCCCCAGGCTTCCTGCCACACCAGCTCCAGAAGGCCCCGAGCCTAAGCTGAATGCTGGTTTCCTCTGCAGGCCCCTGCGTGGTCCGACTGCATATGGACAGGACAGGAAAGAAAGCATTAGCCCACAAGAGGGAGGGAATTGGAACTTTAATTCTTAGATAATCCAAGGATTTGCTGACTGTTGTGTTTAGCTTCCTAATTTCACCCGAGGCTGAAATATCAAAAACACCCTCCTACGAAAACAGCCGATCAACACAATTTATACATAAAAACACCTACTTTTTCCCAGTAAATACTGGGGAGGGGTGGCAAAATCTTCATATTCAGAGCCCAAGGAGGCAGATCAGGGAAAACCCTGGGAGCTGTTCAGAGCTGTGTGAAGTGCTCAGCCTTGTTCTCCCAGCTGGGGCACAGAGATGGGAACTAAACCTGCCTTCGAGATTCTGAGACGAAATGAGATGGCAAAGGACCGCCCTTATCACCTAGCCTGAGCAACATGGCAGCACTGAGGGACGGCAGTGAGCTGGGAGCTGCGGGGTGGTGAGCGATCGTGCAGGCAGGTCTGGAACCTGCAGCTGCTGGCTTTACAGCAGGCACACAAAGCTGAGAGGTCAGTCAGGGCGATACAATTTTATATAAGCAACATGGGAAGTGTAAAGTCATGTTATATCACATGATTTGCTGGAATTAAATAGAGTTAGTGGCAGATAGAAAATCCAAGTTCAAATACCAGAATGCTTTAAAAGGTGAATTGCTTGAAAATTCAAATTTTATATCTACATTGCAGAAAAGATAACCATTGAGCGCCGGTCATTACAGCATCGTATGAAGGGGGAAATAGCAGCCAAGGTAACTAAGTAAGTTCATGCGAATTGCAAAACAGTCCCACAAACACTGTGGTCCTCTGGGCTCCGTGCTGGATTTCTATTATTTTCCAATGCTTGGCCCACTGGTCCGGTGCCCTCTGATCCTCCTCTCCACACAGCCCTGGAGTGGTGGCCAGGCCGGGCCCGCCCTGCTGCTCACAGCACTTGACCCGGAAAAGGGCTACGTCGAGTGAACATGCCTTCACCTTCGACAAAGCGAGGGGTCAGGTGTACCCTTTGTCCGGAGCAAACACAAAACCCTAAGGCTCCTACTAGCTAGGCATTTTTTTTTCCTCCCTGTACCTTGCACGTATCTAAACATACCCCAAGTTGTGATCCCGGTCTCTTTGGTTGTCTCGCTCACTCCTTCATGTTCAGCTTTGAAACTCGGCTGCAAAAGCTCCCACATTGGAGCCTACAGATAGTCATGCGCTGAGGGTCACAGAGCTGGCTCCTGGCTTGATGGGCTTGCAGGCAGAGACGGCTGGCCTAGGGACACTGTTGCTGGGGAACGGCCCCTTACAGCCCACCAGGCCACAGTGTGTGCTGGGAAGCCCAGCTCTCGGTGTGGCTGGGAAGAGGAGCCACTTCCAGAAGTCTCTTTCTTCCCACTGACAAATAAGCTTTTCTTGCTGCCTCAATAATGAACAGAGCGTCCCTCGCTCGCTCAGACAAAACACAGCATGAAGAGAGGCATCTCAAGGGTGCGCTGTTACTAAACAGTACCTGCGGGTAGGAATAAGCACGCAGCCCCCTGGCCCTGCAGACAGATCTGGCCTTTCACTTACAGTCAGCTCTTCTCTATCCCATCATTCCTCTTAAAAGGTTCACAACACAGGATGTGGGGTAAGGGCTGGGGTGAATTCTGAATACACAAAAGGAAAATATTAATTTAAAATACCTGTTTACTCATCAATCTTTTAAAAAATGCATGGGGCAACTGTTTTGATATCCTGGATTTCTCCACAAAACAAATGCAAAATGAAAAAGTTACCTGGGGGGCTTAATGACATTTTACATTTGTATAGCCCTTGTCATCTGACAACCTCCAAGTGCTTAGGTTTTTACAGATACTGAAGGTGGTTAACGTGGGTCACGCTGCAATTTTCGTTTGATGGACTGCTGAAATGCTCGGGAAGGAGGGACCAGGAAGTGGCAGGGGAGTGTGACAGACCCCAAAGTAGCATTCCTTCTTCTGCTCCTGCTCCCAGGCCAGATAAACACAGTTCTGCAAATGGTTTTCCATACGGAATTGAAATGGGGAAAACAGGCTTGGGAGCTGGACAGACCTGAGTTCGAATCCCCGCTTTCATGTATGTGCTCTGGGATCCCAGAAGAGTATTTTCTTATCGGCAAAATGGGCATAACGGTTCCTTCCCAGGGTGACATTAGTGGGTTGACTATCACGAGGTGCGGCCACAGCACAATGATCTGTGGGTAGGGGTTTCAGGCCCCTTCCACTGGCGCCGCTGTCCATGGCGAGTGCTGGAGGGGGCCACATCTCGGGCCAAACCACGGGGCAACCCCTGTGCCCTTTTTCTTGCCCTGTCTGTGGGGTCTGCGTCTGCACACTCTCCACACCCCTACTGGGGTTAGCCGGCGTCATTTTCTTTCATGAGCATTGCTCACAGGAATTGGTTCTCCTGCCTTTCAGCATCTTTTGGGGCTGGGGGAGACACAGGACTCCTTTGGGCGGTGTGTGGTAAAGGTGGCATATGTCCCCTCCAGGCAGGGGCTCTGTCCCGTATACTGCGGGTGACACCCATGTGGCTTCCCTGGGCCTGGGCAGCAGGGTGAGCACACAGCAGTAGGGCCCCGCCGACCGCAGCACGGAAGGCAGGAGTGAGGGGAATCAAAGGGGGCCGAGGACAGCGGTCCCTGCCATTTGGCCACAGAGAGACCGGAACTGCTAAGCCACGTGGAAATACTCAGGCCCAGGATTTCCTCCCCGAGAAATTCTTCTAAAAGAAAAGCTCAAGCAAGAGCGAAAATCGTGGACAGATTTTCAACATAGCTTTGATTATAGAAGCAAAATATTGAAAATAAACACCCACCAAAGGAGAACTGGTAACATGCACAGGAAAACTTCAAACCAGCACTAAAAATGACCATAGAAAAGAATGATTTCTACCTCTCATCCAGTTGTACAAGCCCACAGTCCTCTTGGGTCAGTGGGTCTGCAGCCCCCATGCCTCCCACTTCATGCCATCTCCACATGTGCCCGAGAGCCCAGCCCAGAAAGGGGACAGAGGGGTAGGCTCTCACCACACCCTGGGGTTGGGGGCAGACAGGGCTGAGTGACAGGTTGAGGTGGGCGATAGAGTACAGTGCCCTCCACCCACTGACCGGAAATGGCAAACATGGCTCCGGCCTCTGCCCAAGTCAAGACTCAGGTTGATCAATGCCCAACCACAGGGACTGAGTGCTTCAACTTCAAAACAGGAGTTTGCAGGTTTCCTTCCAGAATGGCGCCACATGAATTGAAAGAAAGTGTTCTGAGTTCCAAAAAAAAAGGCTGCTGCCAACCCTATGGAGGAGGCCTAGGAGAGTCTAAGCTTCTGCTGCCACATAAGAGCTACAACCGCAGCCCTGCAGGTTGACTGCTCCTGGTTCTCTGGCCCTGGAGACCCAGCACCGCGGTGTGAGCAAGCCAAGCAGCCACGCTGAGAGGCCAGGGGGAGGGGTCCAGCTACTGATGTCCAGTTCTTCCCAGCAAGGCACCAACGGCCCCGCGTGGCGGCGAGTCACCCTTCTGAGCGGCCCAGCTCGCCCTCGCAGGCCTGTGGCCAAGCCCCGGGCATGTGTAGTAAGGGGGGCCAGTCCTGCTATGCCCCATCTGGTCCCGAACCTAAGAACCCATGTACATAATAAAGGGTGGCTTCACCTCATTCACGGTCAAAGGGTGTTTATAACTGCTGTCATGATGCGTGCTGGCTTGTGATCGCCACGTGCACGCTACACACAATGACAGGGCGTGACTGTGACAGTTTCTGTTAATCTCCGGCTGGCAGAGGCTAAGCTTTAGAAGCCCAAGAGAGGAGCACAGAGGCGAGGGACAGAGGATCCTCCAGGAGGCTGCCCCGCCAGGTATGTTCCAGGGATGAGGGAAGACAAGGGTGAGGGACGTTCTGGCTTCATAATCGGGAAATGCCACTCAGTCAAGCTTCCAGTGCACGTCCTGAGGTGTCTTGTATTTTCACTTTGGTGACATGGGAAGCGTTTCTGTAGTATGTGTGGAAGGCAGTGGGCTCTGGGGGGAGGGTGCCCCCCCAGAGCACCTCCCAAAGCACAGTCACCAGCACCCCTCTGGGAACACGCTGACAGAGCCCTGGGTCTCATCGTGCCCATGTGCCCAGCAGACCCACAGCCTGGTCATCCATCTCAAGTGCAGATGAGAAAACCGAAGCTCAGAGAGAAGTGGACTGCCCGAGGACACGCAGCAGTAAGAGGAGGCGGAGCCAGACCTGGCTCCTAAACTGAACTGGAGACACCGAGCCTCCCCACGGGGCCTGACGAAGTGCAGGGTAGGAGCGAAGAGGCACCAAGGGAGGAAACCCTGAGCCACTTCCACTGAAACTAAGTTCCACGTGGGCAGGGGTCTAGGTAAGTCCTGTGTTCCCAGCACCCAGAGACTCACCAGACATGGGCATGCACCCAGTGGTATTTGCTGGGTGGCTGGGGGAAGGACACATGGACGATGGACACATGCTCTAGCACCTATCCAGCAAGGGGCCACCCACTCATTCACTGTATGCCCAATGTCAGCCAGGCTCCTGTTTCCCTAAGGGACCCAAGCTTGGAAAGGGTGAGGACCTTCTCTCCTCTGTGACTCTGCTCGCTCTCTGTGCCCCCTTCATTGAATCTCCACGGTATATCTGCATCATCCCTCTTTCTTCTCATAGACTATCTTTCCTGTGAACCGACCTGGACGGGCCGTCTGCATGGTTTATGGACGGTGGGTGTGGTCTAATAGCAAGCCCTTTGCCAGCATTCCTCCCAGGGCTTTCTGAGGGGTGTGCTGTTCTCCCCAGCCTGCCAGGGGTCTGACAGGGTTACAAAACCTGGAGGGATGAGTGCGGGCATTGAGGAGTAACACCCTGGGGAATGTGGCTGGCAGGAGAAGTGGGCCAGGACTCTGAATTGGAAAGGTATTTTGGAACCATTTACTAATTTCAGAAATTTTGGCTAAAATTACCCAAGTCGTTTGAAAGTTAGCACCAGGTAGTCGGATGGCTGTGGAATGCCAAATATCACAGCTGAAAAATGTCTTCCACCCTTCAGTCTGCTGGGATGCTTAGGAAGTTCTCTTGTTTTTCTGACTGGCAGAATCAAGTAAGCAACAGCTATTAGTGATGGAGGAACATATCACAAAACACAAAAAGCCAGGCCATCCTTGATGTCCTTGGAAGGAGAGATGCAGACTGGAACTGGTTGCTAAGCAACACAACCAACCATGGTCCCCCCTCCCCACGTCCCCCCTGCAGGTGTCTGCTAGTGGACCTGTTAGCAACTGGGTGGGGGGGGGGAGGGGGCAGTCACTTGACTTGGAGTCCAAATATGCAGATCCCAGTGGAGAAGACCAGCTCATCACGTTTCAGAAAGGTGTCCATCCCAAAAGCCCGGCCAGACCCCGCAGCACGAAGAAGTGCACACTCGCAGCAACCTGCCGACCTCTGAATGTAATTGGGTCTTATTCAAATCCTGCAGTATAAGCACATGCACCTTCAGAAGGTCCGTTGGGAGGGCACTCTTGAAATGAAAGTCTACTCAGTCAGTCATTGTTGCCCAGGATGGGGACAATGGAGGGCCTCCCAGTCAACATCCACAACAGTGTACGCGTGGCCCCACCTTTAACAGAGCATGGGTGCCTGGTCCAGCATGTGCCCCAGATATTCCTCCTGAGGCCACCCCTTCTAAGCCACACACTGTCCATGCATCCGGCCAGGGCACCGGCACCTGCCCAAGTGCCTCCGCATCCACTACCTCCTTTGATGCAAAGGCAGGCTTTCTGATCCATGATTCTCACGCACCACTCAGCTTTCTTCCCAGGCAACAGAACTGCTCTGTTAATGTCTCCCCCTGGACTTCGATGACGGGAGGCAGGGAAACACTGCCTTTGTGCTAATTGGCAGTCCCTCTGCCACCTCTGTCCCTGGCCTCCAGCACTTAGTGATGGCCTCCTTCTTCTCAATTAGCCCTGTGTCATTCTCTTCCTCCTCTGGGTTATCTCCCAAATTCTAGTTCTAATGTAAAGACCACTGGCCTCAGAATGTTCCTTCTCTCTGTGCAGATAAGAGGCAGGGGTGACTGCTCTGGATACCAGAAGGGGGATCGAGGGACTGTAAGTCCTCCCTCACTCACCTTGACACAGTGGACACCCTTCCAGTGGACCAGCATGTCCTGCTCTCCATGCTGCCCTGGCTTCCTCAGTTTCCCCTGACCTCAGGCCCTGCGTGCTCAGGGCTGGTCCATGACATTTAGTTTACATGTAGCCTAAGTCCCAAGGCACGTCCCTCAGCACTGAACCCCACAGGTTTGTCAACTGCACCCCAAGTTTCCTCCACAGCACTCCTGCCCCGCCCCCCAACTCCCCGCCAGCCCCCCGCAGCCCTGCTTACTGGTGCAGGACACACATTCAGCCCTGAGTGCTCAGCAGTGACATTGACCTCTCCCACCTGGTCCCTCTGGGCATCCCACCTCCATAAACAGCCTGGGGTGACCATGACAGTCCTCCTTTCACACGGGATGTTCGCACACAGCCAGCATCATGCATTCGCCCTGGCACCCAGCCAACACCTTCTTCTCACAGGATGGCCCCCAAGTCCTCTGACAGCACTGCCACCATCCTGCTCTACCAGAGTCTCATCTGTTCCCTTCTCCCAAGTACTTGTTTCCTCCCCGATCCCACAACACTGACCACTAGCTGCCACTTGCCATGCTCACTTGGGGTTTGTTTATCTGTCTGGCCCCTGCTCCCAAGACAACAAGCTCAAGGGTGAGGGTTTTGTTCCTCCTACACCCTGGATGCCTCCCACAGGAAGCCAGCTCAATGGACGTCTTCAGAACAGATGAATCGATCACTTCTCCCTCCGTGTCCTGAGCCACACCTTCTACCATCTTCAGAACACGGGCCTGCAGGGTCCACTAACCCCCTGCCCAAACGCGAGCCTGCTCCTTCTTACGTGGTGCCAGCCAGTCTGGTCCCTGCTGTCAGATCTGAACATGCCCAGCACAGCCCCCGTCAGCCCCGTGTCAACTGCTTCTTCTGGAATGCCATCCTCCCAGACCTTTGCACAGTGCATCCACACACATGCGCACACACACTGCACACATGCACACAAAATGTGTGCACACACCATACACTGATGCTCTCTCTTCCTCTCGTCTGCAAGTGCTCAGAGCCTACCCCAACCAGAACAGCACCTGGCCCTCTGAGAATCGCTGCCTTTAACTTGCTCTAATGTTTTCCTCATATACTTTTCTTTTTAAAAAATTTTATTGATTGATTAGAGAGAGAAAGAGAAACATCAATTTGTTGTTGCACTTATTTATGCATTGATCAGTTGATTTTTGCATGTGCCCTGCCTGGGGATCAAACCCATAACTGGGACAACGCTCTAACTGACAGTGTGCGGTATGCGGCCAGGGCTCCTCGGACACTTCTCTAGTAGAAACCGTACTGACAGTTATGTACCGCTTACCTTCCTCACTCGCATGCAGCAACACGAGGGCATCTGTCTGATGCAATGCCATAGTCCCAGGTCTACAACGATGTCTGCACCATAGTACATACTCGATAATAGATATCAAAAAATAATGATGACATATCATGTAAAGCACAGAGAGGATGAAAGATGTTATTTTACCTTATGAAAGGTGTTATTTATCCACTAACGTGATGGGGGTTGGGCATAGGGGGTTGTCATCTGTACAACTGAATGTTCCCAGGAACCTAAGCCACAGTCAAGAGAAAGTCTCTTCCCTTAAGTGCGGCCACAGCAATCAGCCACAGTTCACACTTCTTTAGGAACTTTTCCTAACAGTTATTTATTCCAACTCAGTTTTTACAGCAGCCTATCATCTGGCTGTTGGTACCTAACTTAAGGTATCCTGTGGCTCCCCAAGGAATCAATGAAGAGGGCAGGAGCCGAACAAGGCAGAAGGAAAGAGGGACTGGAAAGGGGAACAAAATGTCCTCAAAACGCAGGGGCAGGCATGTTTGGCGTGCAGAGCAGACAACCCTTCTGTGGGGCTAAGCGGATTTCCTGTGGCAGGGAGAGGCAAGGTAAACATGGGCCATTGAGGTCCTTCTACACCCACCAGGCTGATTGCCATCCGGCTCGCAGGTGTCAGCAAGTATGGACGTGCTCCTATCTCTGCGTGGACACCAGCACACAGAGGAAACTGCCCCATCCCCTAGCACCCCAGGCAGGCCAGAGAGTGTGGGAGGGGCCAGCCAGGCAAACTCTTCCACGCACCAGGAGCCAATCCTCAGGTTCTGATCAGGGGGCGTAACAGGTCCAAATTCCTGAGGTCCCTGGGCTGTGGCAAGGCCCAAAACCTGGTACTCTGAAAAGATAAACAAGATTGACAAACCTTTGTCCAGACCTATCGAGGAAAAGAGAGGACCCAAATAAATAAAATCAGAAATCAAAGGGGAGAAGTAACAACTCACTTCACAGAAACACAAAGAGTTGTAAGAAAACATTGTAAACATTGTGAATTTATATGCCAATAAATTGGCCGATCTAGACAAAATGGATAAATTCCTAGTAACATACAATCTTCAAAAACTCAACCTGGAAAAAGCAGAAAATCTGAATAGACCAATTACAACTAATGAAATTGAAGTAATAATGAAGAAACTTTCATGAAGCAAAAGTCCTGGACCAGGTGACTTAATAGGTGAATTTTGCCAAAGAAGAACTAACACCTATCCTCCTCAGACTATTCCAAAAAAGTCAAGAGAGAGAAAGACTCCCAAGCTCATTTTGCAAGGCCAGCATTATCCTAATTGCAAAACCAGATAAAAATACTACAAAGGAAAAAAAAAGTACACACCAATATCCCCAATGAACAGAGATGCTAAAATCCTCAACAAAATATTAGCAAATAAGATCCAGCAAAATACTAAAGAGATCATATACCATGACAAGTGGGATTTATTCCAGGAATGCAAGGTTGATAAAACATCTGCAAATCAATAAACATGGTACACCACATAAACAAACTGAAGGATAAAAACCACATATTTATCAACAGATACAGAAAAAGCATTTCATAAAATCCAGCACCCATTTATGATAATAACTCTCAGCAAAGTAGGAATAGAGGGAGCATACCTCAACATAAAGCCATATATGACAAATCCGTAGCCAGCATCATACTCAATGGCCAAAAACGAAAAGATTTTCCCTTAATGTCAGGAACAAGACAGGGACGTCTTCTTTCACCTCTCTTATTCAACATGGCACTGGAAGTCCTAGCCACAATGGCCAGACAACAAGAAGAAATAAAAGGCATCCAAATTGGAAAGGAAGAAGTAAAACTGTCATGATTTGCAGATGGCATGATACTGTATATGGAGTACCCTACAGACTCCATCAAAAAGCTACTAAAACTGATAAATCTATTCAGTAAAGTAGCAGGATACAAAATGAATATCCAGAAATCAGTTGCATTTTTATACAACTATAATGAACTATCAGAAAGGGAAATTAAAGAGAACAATCCCATTTAAAATGCATCACCAAAATACCTAGGAATAAACTTAACCATGGATGTAAAAGACATGTACTTGGAAAATTATAAGACACTGAAGGGAAAACTTGAAGAATATGCAAATAAGTGGAAGCATATAACATGTTCATGGATAGAATTAACATCATTGAAATGTCCATACTACCCAAAGCAATCTAGAGATTCAGTGCAACTCCCATCAAGACATCAATGGTGTTATTTCACATAACAAGAACAAATATTCCAAAAATTAATATAGAACCACAAAAGAATCCAAATAGCCACAGCAGTCTTGAGAAAAGACAAAGTTGGAAAAATCATACCACCTGATATCAAACTATAGTAAAAGGCCATAGTAATCAAAATATGATTGCACTGGCATAAAAACATACACATAGATCAATGGAAAAGAACAGAGAACTCAGAACAGAAATATACCCATGCCACTGGGTCCCACAGGGACACCCATGACTTAAGGCCACCCTTCTAGGACTGGGAGCCATAGCAGAGTTAACTAATACATAGAGACAAACACAAAGAGGGAGCCAAAATGGGGAGATCAAGAAACATGCCCCAAATGAATGAACAGGAGACACCTCCAGAAAAACTGCTAAGTGAAGTTGAGGAAAGCAATCTACCATATATAGAGTCCAAAACAATGGTTATATGGATGCTCAAGGAATTTAAGGGAAGAATGGGTGAAATTAATGAGAACTTAGACAGTAAGCATGAAAAAGGACACAGAACCCATAAAAAAGAAGCAGTCCGAAATCAATAATACGATATCTGAAATGAAGAATACACCAGAAGGAATAAACAGTCAGTTGGATGAAGCAGAGGATCAAATCAGCAACAAGAAGACAAGGTAGCAGAGAACACCCAATAAAGGTAGCAAAAAGAGAAGAGAATTTTAAATAACGAGGACAGTTAAGGGAACTTTGGGACAACATGAAGCACAACAACATCCAAATCACAGCCATACCAGGAGGAGAAGAGAAAGAGCAAGGGATCAGGATCTGTTAGAAGAAAGAATGACTGAAAACATCCCTAAAATGGTGAAGAAAAAAGACATACCAGTCCAAGAACTGCAGTTTCCCGAACAAGTTGAACCCAAATAGGCCTACACCAAGACATATCATATTAAAATGAAAAAGATACATCATAATTAAAATGGCCAAGGTTAAAGACAAAAAGAGAATCTTAAAAGCAGCAACAGGAAGATAGTTATCTACTTGGGAGCTCCCATAAGGCTGTCAGGTTATTTCTTAACAGAAACACTTCAGGCAAGAAAGAATTGGCAGAAAATTTTCAAAGTGATAAAAAGCAAGGATGTACAACCAAAATTACTCTATCCAGCAAAGTTATCATTTAAAATTGAAGGATAATTAAAAATCTTCCCAGACAAGGAAAAGTTAAATGAGTTGGTTACCACCAAACCAGTATTACAACAACCGTTAAAGGGTCTTTTTTAAGGAGAGGAAGAAAAAAACACACAAAAACATAGTTTAAAGAATAAAATGGCAATAAATACATATCTATCAATACATAATCACTCTAAATGGCTTAAATGCCCCAATCAAAAGATATAGGGTAGCTGAATGGGTAAGAAAAGAAGACCTATATAGATGCTGTCTACAAGAGACACACCTCAGAACAAAAGGTACATATAGACTAAAAGTAGAGAGACAGAAAAAGATACTTCATGCAAATGTAAATAAAAAAAAGCTGGGGTAGGAATACTTACATCTGACAAAATAGACTTTAAAACAAAGGCTATAGTAAGAGACAAAGAAGGACACTACATAATGATAAAGGGAGCAATCCAACAGGAGGATATAAGCCTTGTAAACATTTACGTACCCAGTATAAGAAAACCTAAATGCATAAGCAAATCTTGATGGGTATAAAGGGAGAGGTTAACAGTGATGCAGTCATATTGGGGGATTTTAACATCCCATTGACATCAGTGGATAGATCTTCCAGACAAAAAGTCAAAAAGAAAACAGTGACCTTAAATGATACACTTGATCAGATTGATTTAATTGATACCTTCAGAGCATTTCACCCTGAAACAGCAGAATATACATACGTTTCAAGTGCACATGGAACATTTTCTAGGATAGGCCACATGTTAGGACACAAAACAAATATCAATAAATTTAAGAAGATTAAAACCATGTGGATCATCATCTCTGACTATAGTGGTATGAAACTAGATATCAATCAAGAAAAAAACTCAACAACACACAAAGACATGGAGGCTAAATAACATGTTATTAAACAATGAATTGGTTAACAAGGAGATCATGAAAGAAATTAAAAGGTTCCTTGAAACAAATGAAACACAACAAAAGGAAACAACAACCCAAAATTTATGGGACACAGTACAAGCGGTCCTAAGAGGAAAAGTCATAGCATTAGAGCCCTACCTCAATAAACACGAAAAATCTCAAATAAACAACGTAACTTTACACTTAAAGGAACTAGAAGTCCTGGCTTGGTAGCTATGTTGGTTATAGCATCACCCCAATATACCAACGTTGCAGGTTCATTCCCCAATCAGGCACATACAAGGATCAACCAATAAATGCATAAATAAGCTGACAAACTGATTGTCAAATTGAAACAAATTGATATTTCTCTTTCTCCCTTCCTCTCTCTTGAAAATCATTAAACAAACAAACAAAAAAAAAACAGAATAGAAAAAGAACAAACAAAGCCCAAAGTCAGTAGAAGAAAGGAAATAATAAAGATCAGAGGAGAAATAAACAAAATAGAATCTAAAAAATAACTTGGCTCAATGAAAGATCAACGAAACCAATAGTTAGTTCTCTGAAAACATAAACAAGATTGACAAATCTTTATCCAGACTCATCAAGAAGAAGAAAAAGAGCTCTGGCTGGGTAGCTCAGTTGGTTAGGGCATTGTCCTAAAATGCCAAGGTTGTGGGTTCAATCTCTAGTCAGCACACATACAAGAAGCAACCAATAAATACATAAAGAGGTAGAACAACAAATCAATGTATGTCTGTCTTTCTCTCTCTCTGTCTCTCCCTCCCTCCTCTACCTCCTACCTATCCTCTATCTAAAAATCAATTTAAAAAAAAAGGAAAAAGAGAGAGGATCCAAATAAATAAAAGCAGGAGTGAAAAGTGGAGAAGTTAACAACTAACTTCACAAAAATACAAAGTATTGTAAGAAAACATTATGAACAACTATTTACCAACAAGTTGGACAATCTGGATAAAATAAATTCCTAGACACATACCATCTTCCAAACTTAATCAGTAAGAATCAGAAAATCTGAATAGACTGATTACAACCAATGAAATTGAAGCTGTAATAAAAAAACTCCAAACGAGCAAAAAGACCTGGACCAGATAAATTCTCAGGTGAATTTTTCCTAACATTTAAAGATGAACTACAAAGCATCCTCCTCTAACTACTCAAATAATTGAAGAGGCAAGACTCCCAAGTTCAATTTACAAGGCCAGAATTATCCTAATTCCAAAGCCAAATAAAGATTCTACGAAGAAAGAAAACTATAGGACAATATCCCTGATGAACAGAGATGCTAAAATCCTAAACAAAATACTAGCAAACTGGATCCAGCAATACATTAAAAAGATCATACACCATGATCAAGTGGGATTTATTCAAGGGATGCAAAGTTGGTACAATATCTGTAAGTCAGCAAACATGATACACTGTATTATAAACAAAATGAAGGATAAAAATCACATGATCATATTAACAGACACAAGAAAAGCATTTGATAAGAGCCAGCACCCATTTATGATAAAAGCTCTCAGCAAAGCAGAAATAGTGGAAACATACCTCAACATAATAAAGGCCACATACGACAAACTCACAACAAACTTCGTAGTCAATGGGCAAAAACTGAAACTGTTTTACTTACGATTGGAAACAAGACAGGGAGGCTGTTTTTTGCAATTATTATTCAACACAGTACTGGAAGTCCTAGCCACAGCAATCAGACAAGAAGAAGAAACAAAAGGCATTCAAATTGGAAAGGAAGAAATAAAACTGTCATTATTTGCTGATGACATGATACTGTATATAGAGAACCCTAAACACTCCACCATAAAGCTATGAGAACTGAGAAATGAATTCAGTAAAGTAGCAGGATACAAAATAAATATCCAGGAATCAGTTGCATTTTTATGTATTAATAATGAACTATCAGAACAGGAAACTAAAAGAACAATCTTATTTACAGTTGCATCAAAAACAAAATAAAGTAAAATAAAATAAATCAAAATACCTAGGGATAAATTTAACAAAGAATGTAAAAAACCTTCTTAGCACCTTGGCTGGTTCCTGGTGGCTCTAGCAGTCACAGTGCCCGTGAGTGACGCTACCCAAGGACGCAAGATGGCCAGAAGGAAGTATGCACCCTCTGTGGGAACATGTGCTTGTTAATTATTTGCAGATCCGAACTGCAGAAATGATACTTATGCTCTGTCAAAGGTAAGGGGTGATTAATAATTTTTCTCTGTGTCTTTGGCAGAATGGTGCTCAAAATTATGGTAATAATAATACCTTGTCTTCATATGTTCTCTCCTTCCAGTGATGGCTCCAATTTATCTTTCAACACAGCTGCGAGAAGGAGAAAGTAATGCTGGTGGGTGAAATCAACACACCCCTTTTGGCAGGAAGTTAAATGAACATGAGAGGTATAAAGTGACTCATCAAAAGTCTGAGACTCAGCAGGCAAGCCAGGGAGATTCTAACTGCCCATCAGAGACTGTCAGTCAGGGTAATAATGTCGAGCTGTCATAATGGACTTTTTATTGTCTGAACCCAGCAAAATCTACTTGCTCCTTGTGTCCCATGACAGGGGCCTGGGGGCCACCGCAGCTCATCCTCTCCACACAGTGACTCAGGGACCAAGAGCTTCTCCGACATGTGGCTGCACCAAGTGCTCTGAAGGCCAGCTGACCCTCCGCGTTCAACTGGCAATGAGCACAGACCACCAGTGTGCAGGACAGAAGGACGGGCAGTGTCAGGAAGGCTCAGGAGGAACCACTCGTGGCTGGTCCCACCTCTGGACCGACCTGAACTTCATGGCCAGAGAGGCTCGGAAATGCAGAATGGCACGAACAGTGTGTGACTCGGAACCCAGGACAGCACACCCACCCTCTTGTTCCTGCATCTGTGCAGCCAGCTCCACCCGCCTTCTTCAGGAAGATGGTCAAAAGAAAAGAATAAAATAAAAGTACCTCATACCAACCAGCATAGCACTTCAAAGGACTGTGAGTAAAGAAAATACTGCCCACTTATTTCTAAAGAAACTCGTTGTCCAGACTCACTTTCTTCTTTCTCTTTCTTCTTAAAAAAAGAGAACACATCATTCTGGAGCCACCAAGATGGAGCAGGTCCACAGCCAGTCGTCCCCCTACTGATGACAGCCATGAGCTCACCTGGGACCAGTGACGTGAAAAATCGTTGCTGTATTTCAACTGTAAGAATCATAATGACCAACATATGAAAAACCCACCTGCTCCTAAAAATTATTAACAGTTCATATGTAGACTTGGGACAGAACAGAGAGGCCAGTACCTGTGGATTCTTGAAGGAAGCAGCAGCAGGCAGGCTGGTGACAGAAGTCAAACTGGACAAATGACCAGCACAGTGGTGAACTAGTTGGCTTCCCCACCTTGATCTGTCCTAAAAGCGGTGAGTCTCAGCACAGCTCCAGGAGCAGGAGGGGAATGACACAGAGAGGACTGGACAAGGGGCCTGTCGCAGCCACAGTGGGGGCATACCGGGGACCATTTCCTCTTCCCTCCCGGCCCTGCTACATCTTGAAGCTGCAGCCATGGCAGGGGCATAAGCTCCTAAAATGCAGAGAAAACCCATCTCTGGTGAAAACCTGGGAAAATGAGCCCCTGTACTCCACAATTTTGGGGGAATCCTGATTAATTTCTTTTCCTCTTGACAGTTTGCCCCCAAAAGCACCCAGATATGTGACTCTTCAACACAGCAAATGGGGGAAGAGGAATCTAAGATTCTGAGGGAAACCAGAGCTTCCAGACGAAGGTCGGGGAAGGTGGCCGAGACTCCAGGAGAAGATGCGCTGGTGGTGAGCTGGGCCCGCACGGAGCGCGCGCTGGAGGCCGACACGGGCTCTGCGCCACACTGGTGCTGAGGTCACCCCTGCAGACACTGCGACAGAACTGCGGTCTGAACTTAATGTTCTCACAGACTAAAACTGTGGTCTCTCAACATCTGTAGTTCAGTCGTGGGAAGACAGACCATGGAACCCTTTTCAGTAAGGGCAGCACATCCATCCCTAGCTTCATCTGAAGTTTCAAGAGAGAAAATAATTGAATTTAAATAGTCACAGAGGTGAAGTGGAAGAAGGCCAGAGCTCCGGAGCCCAACCTGCAGGCCCGCCACGGCCTGGATTTTAGTTTCCAGAACAAGTTCATTTTTTCAAATAAATCTATTTTTCATTTGCACTTTAAGTTTTTCCTATGTTTCCTACATTAAAGACTAAATTTCTTGTCTGAAAGGTAAACATAAGCAAGTGAAGAGCAGCTCTCAGCCCTCTGAGGGGATGGCAGGAGGGAGGGGCTAATTCAGCCTGAGTTCCAGTGAGGGCACAGGCTCAGTCAGGCCTCAGCACCGGGGAGATGCGGCTTGGTTTTGTGCTGTTAACTGGGTAGGATGGTTTCGCACTGAATCGCACCCATGACTAGGGCAGGGGAACTAACGCATGCCCATCCATGCAGTCCCTTCTCTGCCCTGGCTCCCAGTCCCCCTACTGTGTGCTGTGACTTGTTCTACGGGCCACCACACATGCCTGGAGGTGGGCAGGAATAAAAGATAGAGAGAAGTGGGAAGGTCTCCTCCTTCTCCAGAAGCTGGAAATAACTGAGAATTTGCTGGGGGAGAGGCCAGAACTTTCCGCTGGAGTCCACTGTATTAGAGGCATTTAGAGTATGGCACGTGTAACCAGCTCATGAAAACCTTCAAATCCTACGAGGTTTGGTGGCCTCTGCTCCCCCTCCATGAGACCCCTACTGTATGCACCTGGTCACTGTGAGTAAAACCATTCCTGGTGAAGGGGGACAGGAAGCGCCAGACAAAATGACCTCAAATTAAAAGAAAAATAATATCCACTCTCACAGATGTGTCTTGGAAGTCAGCCCACCTTTGACTACACACAGGTCTCACTTGGGAACATTTTAACATTATTTTTAAATAGCAATTCCTTTGATTTTATCGCCGTTACCCACTGCCCACTGTCAAATGACTGGAGAAAAAGAAAATGTCACCACTTTGGGGCACCTCTCTGATGATACTAGAGTAGGAGCTGGAATATGACTAATTGCAGGGACAGGCAAGAGGCAGCCCCCTCACACAGGATGGCAGAGGGAGCAAGGGCCTGAGTGCTTTTCATTAATAGACCCTTGTCCTGCCCAATGCCATCCCAGTGTCCTTTGGGCACAGTCACTGAATTTATCATTGCTGGCAGGTCAAGCGGACGGCAGCTTAACTTGCTGCGTGAGATCAGCCAAACTGCACTCTGTAATCTCCTGCTCTGCAGATCCAGGTCTATCTTCAGCTGGCTCCACAGCAGCAAATTAGAATTCTTTCGTTTATAACAAGAAAAAATTAGTTTGTCCACAGAAGGAAAGAGAAATAAATTAGAATTGTTTTACTTATAGAAGGGAGAACAAGGGGGGAAGGTACTGATTTATAGACAAGAACAATTTACGTTATGCAGGGTGTTGGTTTTTTGGTTATAATTTTTTAAATGAGTTAGGAAACTCTGGTCACTGGGATGGCTATGGGATGCAAGGCTGGCTGATAGAAATCTCCACAGCGTTTACTCAGCTGCCTTGCATGAGTTCCTGATTTCAGTAAATTAAAAAGTAGATGAACAACATAAAACTGATGTTTTATTGAAGCTAATTTATTTGCTTTTTCTGAATCTTGGTCATAATCACTAATATCGATTATCAGTGTTTTGCCGATGGGAGCAGGAGGTGCTAGAGTGAAATTCTAAGGATGGCTGAATTCTGATGCATTTTTATTATAACCAGTTGGTTGCGGTGAGTGTCGTCTTGGGTTGCTAGACGCGTCCAGCCTCTGATGGTCCATCTCACACATCTGCCCTCACTTCTTCCGCTCCATCCCTCTCTGATTTCCCCTCTAACCCTACAAAACCCACACAGACTGACCATCTCCATGCGTAACAGAACAGCCCTCTGGCTGGTTCCATTTCTCCCCAGCAACCTGAGCAGGTAATAACATTCCTCTTACCTATGCTCCTGTGCTTGGCGTGCACACACGGACCCTCTCGTGCCTCCTTGGCTGTCACGGACACACCTCAGCTCATCAACGTCACCTGCGACCCATCAGCGTCCTCCACCCCCTGGCTGTGACTCACAATACCCCTCAGTGGAACCCCTACTTCCTGCCCCAACACCTGCCTTCACTGTTTCTAGCGGCAGACTTTCCCAGGTGTCGTCCTTTGCCTCTTTGCCAATCAACATCCTTCACCCCTTTTGAGACCCTTCATATTTTACCTGTTTTAATTTTTCTTGAAATTAAACCAGTTGTTCACCAGTCTGCCTGTTTTATCTAGTTTCAAAGAAAAACCAGAGCTGGACAGTAAAGAGATAAAAACAGATTTTATTCAGGAGTCAAATAGGCAACGAGAGACACTGGGACAGAACCAAGCTCCACTCTGAGTGCAGGGTCGGCAAGTGGGAACTTACAGAAGGGAGCTGGTGGGGCCAGTGGACGTAAAATCACCAAGGAAACATGGGGGTCAAGGGAGAGTGGGGTAAAGCAAACCAGTAGGCTGTTGCTGAAGGCAGGCTGGGGTGGGGGGCCGAACATCGCCTGGGGAGGGCAGGGGTGAGGCATTCGATTAGACATGGAGGGCTGTTGGGTGTAGAGAACGGGGAAGCCCCGCTGAACCAGCTCGGCAGGGTCCTTGCTAAAACTGGGCAGTACAGAGAGGAACGTGGAAGCCCAAAGCAGAGGCCTTGCTGGAAAGTCCGGGGGAGCCTGGGTAGACTGTGGTCAAGGAGAATCCCTGTCACTAGACTGTCAGTTCCCTAAGGACAGGGATTATGTCACACTCTTCTGCAACCATGCCCCAAGCCAAACGCAGTGCCTGGCACAGGTACCCCCACTATGATTTCATGAAAGTCGGCTGTGATTCGCTAGGTGTGGGCTCTGTCCCTTGGCCTAATGGTTCTGTATTTCATTTCCCCAGCTGTGCTGTTCTGCCACCCCACTTCCTCTGCTGAGCCCCCAGGCAGCTTTCTCCAGGTGGGCACCATGCACGGGTTTGATGGCTGGTGTGGCCAGGCTGAGCAAATGACCATGCTAATTCATCACCACCTCGATCAAAAAGAATGAAGCTAAGATAAGGGTGGGGAAAGCTGAGACCAGAAGGGAAGAGTGTGGAAGGGTCCCATAGGGGAGAAGCCAGGGATGTTTCACTAGAACACAGGAAGGCTCAGAAAATTGTGTCTAAAGGCACCCGCACTGGGCCTGCAGATGTCTGTGCCAGCGCGTGTGGTTCCAATTAGAAATCAGCACTTACCCGTCACAGAAGAGATCAGGAGAGAGCCCTCATCATCTCATGTGAAAACGGGTTCTGCTTCTGTGGCAGGATGGGTCGCTCACATATCCCTTTGTAGGAAGACGATCAGAGTTGTTTTTATGATGCTCAATACAAATAGATCCAGGTGGTTGTTCTGCAGCAAGTCCTGAGTAATAACAGACCTTTGGCAGGAAAACCTGGACATTACCCGGTAACAACCCCCACAGCATGGGCTCCACGGGTTCCAATGGGTTTTTCCCACCATGCACTTGGGTGATGGTAACAAAGGCAGTAGTGAGAGTAATAATAATATAGCTGACCCTTAAAGAACATGCGTATGAACTTACATGCAAATTTTTTTTCAGTAAATAGCTGTACTGTTTTTGATCACAGTTGGCAGTTTGCACACGTGGAAGGCCGGCGGTCTGCATTGATCTCCACACTGGATTCGGGGGACTGAGTATCTGTGATTTTGGCATCTGCAGGGGGTCCTGAACCAGTGTCCTAGAACCAGATATCAAGTGACAACTTAAGTTTTTGTTTTCTGTTTTTATTTTTTAAACAGTTTACTGTATTTAATACATTATAAAATTTGAAAAACGGTCGGAAAGCAGCAGACTCAAACTGGTACAACTCTAACAAGTAATAATTCTAGCCCTTTTGCAAAACTGATCAGTTTAAAAACAAAGTAACGTTCACATCTGTGTGGTGGACAAAAAAGTGTGAGTTCTGTACAAACTATGTTTAAAATCTCATGTCTAATGTCTTTTGAATGCAACGTGCTCATGAGTTTTTCTGAAGTCCTGCCTGGTCCCAGCCTAAAGAGAGACATGAAACCTCCATATGCAAAGATACTGAGTCAAGGTGTGTTTAAAAAAAAAAAAGGAAAAAAGAAAGACAAAGGAAAAAAAAAACAATGGATGGCTGTTGGCAGTGGAAACCATAAGGACACGTCCTCACTGCTCATGGCTTATCAGTCAGAGGCCTTGGGAAGCCCAAGACACTTCATGGTCATCACAGCACCAACTGTAGCTACGACGTTTTTGTGTTTTTTTTTGCATTTCCTACGTTTTGACATATATATATTTATGTACTTTTTACACCTTGAAGATATCACTATTCCAATTGTTCCCATATGAATACAAGTATGGTCTCTATCAGATATAAATGTGTTTTTTATTCGATTTTAGGTCCTGGATTGGTTTGCTATCCCAACTGCACATAAATGTCCCTTTTTGTCGTTTGCGTTATTGGTTGTGTATTTTTTTCCTTTTTGCATAAGAAATATATCCATTTAGTCCAGAGGCTCTTGCTTTATCCAGATGATGGAGGGTCCACGGAGTGTCCGCCTCAGTTCCCACTGCAGGACATACTCGCTGAACTGAGACGAGTCCACTCCTCCCCAACAGGAGCCTACGATTTCAAATCCTCTTTGCTCAACCTCTCGAGGACCTGTACTGAGTTGAGATGACAGTCGCCATTCATTGGAAACCTAATGACGTGTGTTGAGTCATGATTCCAGCCTGCGTTGACAAAGTTACACATCAAGTCGCCAATCCCTGGAAACACTTCTGTCAAGGGTTTGTCACTGTTGAATATGATCCTTTCTCCAAGGTTTGGGGCAACCTGCACCACTAGGCCCTCACAGGGCCTTGAAAAGCGACCAGTTTCTCTGTCCTGCTTCCATCTTTCCATCTCCAGCAACATGGGCTGAAGCTGGAAATATTTTGTCTCTTCATATAACAAAGTGTAGTCCTTGAAATCATAGGAAATGAGGAATTTTGATGTTCGTAGAAAATCCAAGATATATCTGAGCACCCATCCATCTCTGTCAATGAAATAGTGCTGTTTGAGACTGTACAAGACAATGGGCTCTGTACCATCAAAGAGTCTTCCGATTCTTGATTCAGCGTATTTGGTGAGGGTGACCCAGCTGCCGGTGTGCATGTGGCCGCCCACGCCGATGAGGATGGGTGCACTGGGTTTTGTGAGCTGTGCTGGAGTAGGGATGCCTTGGTTGTTCAGTGGAGATGCAGGAGATCTAGTCTAGATCAGCGGCCTTGACATAGTGGGCCAACTGTCCCTCTGGCTGGGTGGCGTGTGGGCCTGGGTAGGAGAGACGGAGGGCCGGCGGGAGGGCGGGGCGGTCTCGCTTCTCTAAGTAATGCCTGAGGAGCAGTGCTCCTTCCAACGCCCTCTCATTGATGCCCCCGGAGCCGGGGATTGTGGGGGGCAGCCGCACCCAGCAGGCCACTTGTGCTGCTTCGAGAAGCCCATGTCTGGGGCCGTGCAGAGTGGAGTGGAGCCAAGTTTTGGGGGAGTCAAAAATCACATACAGATTTTCTATTTCCAGGGAGGTCAGGACCCCTAACCCCAGGGTTGTTCAAGGGTCAAGTGTACTATCCTGGTACTAACTTGTGTAACAGCTACCATTTCTTGAGGTTCTGCATGGGGCCTGGGACTATTCTCTTTTCACTAATTACAACATTATGCCTGAGAATGTCAATATATAAGTAGATACTATTATCTCTACTTTACAAATGAAAAAACTGAGGCACACAAAAGGTGAGACACTTGCCGCAGGGATGCCTACAATAAGTAACAGATGTAAAACCTGAGCCCAGCTGTGACTTAGGCCTCAGCTCTGCGAGGTCTCTCTAAAAGGCAGAGTTGAACTGGACTCACACGTGACCCTGCTGGGTAGGCAGAGCAACTTTTATCCTCCGATGCCAAGGAAGCAACTTGCTCAGAGACGTTACACAAAGAAGACCAACCCACTTCTCCTAATCCACTTCTCTTCCTCCTTTGTGCCTTCCCTCCAGTGGTGTGGGCTGTGGGGAGCCTCTGTCCTGCAGAGGACCACATGGAAGACTGCACCTTCCTGAACTGGATGTGTCTTATGTAAAAGGAGGAAGGTTTAAAGATAAGAATTTTGCAGGATGGCACATGGGTGTCAGATGGAACATTTCCTCTTTGAAGGCTAGTCTGTCAGCTACTTTGGCCACTGGCTGGGGACAGTACTGAGGGTGGATTTGAAGAGCCTGAGAGAAGGGTGGCGGGCTCAGCAGCATCCAGCACAGCTTGTACGTGTGCCTCAGGACACTCGGCGTGCGTCACCGTCAGCAGGACTCCAGAGAGCCAGTCCCACCTGCAAAAGGGTGTGCCCAAGGCCCACTTAGGGGCACCAGTCCAGACAGCTCTGTGGCCAGCAGGAGCAGGGGACATGGAATCTTCCTGGTATGGACAATGTCATGTCATCACAGAATACGGGCCTTGTCATACTGTCAAGGAGACGGGGGCCCAGAGGGGCATCCTACAATGTGCAGATCTCTGAAGGCACAGGAGTTAAGCACTGGAGTATTCGGTAAGCATCCTGATTTGGCAGGAGTGGGCCTGTCTCCACGGCATTTGCACCTACAGCTCTGCAAGGAGCTGTTTTGCAGGAGCTCGCCAGCCACCCTGGATCTAGAGCTGGTGGAGACCACTGTGGAGCCGGCTGACCCTGCAGGCTCACGCTGCCTTTCTGGAACAGTGACCACCCCGGGGTCCACCAGGCCCAAGGCCGGATGAGGCTGATCTGGTATGGGCGATGGTGTGGTTGCACTGGGTGACTATTCAGATAAATGGCTTTGGTGTGCCCACCAACCAGGACATTCATTTCAAGTCTTGTCCCCCCACTGGCTTGTTTGGTCTCATTCTTTCCCCTCCTGGTGGTGCTCTGTCCAGTTGAGAGGGAACCACAGGACTCCAGCTCCCGGCCCTGAGGGAGTCTCTCACCCGTCATCTACCTTGACTTCCTGGCAGCGAATGTCGCCATGGCTGGTGTGGCACCTGCCCTCAGTGGGTGGCCGGTTAAACTGAATTAAACCGCTGGCCTCAGATTCTGGCTGGCTCCGAGCTTGGGCCTGGCGCCTCTCCTGCTCTGACACTCTCCCCACAGCCTTGTCCCAACTCCTGGTTCCCACCTTGAAGTCACAGCCGGACACTGAAGATGAGTCAGAGGGTCACCCCACTCCTGCCACCTCCTTTTTGACTGCACTCAGAGCCATCTGAGTGTTGAAGGACAAAACGGAGCAGAGGCCAGGGATCTGGTGCTCAGCTAATCACAGACTTTTAAAAGTCAACCAGGTTTTGCTATCAGGACAAAGCTGGATTATTATTACACCAAGTAGGAAAATATAGAGCAGTGGGTGGGAAGGGGGAGAGAAGACAGATTAGTGAATTTCATTTAAAAAAAAATAAATGAAACAAACAAAAAAAAAGTAGATGTATGGTTCTAGGTCAGTTAAGAACAAGCCTTCCTGTGGTCCTGTCTTTGCTGCACACAGAGAGCTGTACACCCCCTTCGGCTCACGTTTCCTGTAAGACCAAATCCACTTAAACCCTAGAACGCTCTGGATTCCAACAGGAAGCCCACGAAGAGCCCGCTCCATCACCAGCCTGGCGCTTCCCCTACAACCAGGTGCTCTGCTGAAGCAAGACAGGGTGCCTTTCCAGACTGGGCAGAGGCAGCTGCTGGTCAGGGCCACGGGCTCTGAAGCAGCACTCCCCGCTCGCACCTCCTTTCACTTAGTCCTGACCCCTGGGCAGGGAGCCTTTCACTTTGTCTACATGGAACATCAAAAGGTCTGTCCTACAATTTAACTGAAATAAAAGTTTTGGCACTGGGTTTCAAGTTATTCACGGAAAGTTTCACAGAAAACGTGAGGTTTGGGCATCCGCGCTGGAGGATTTTCGGGCTGTCCTCCTCGGTGGCCCCTGTAACGGACAGGGGAAACTTCTTCAGTAGCTGCCCTGCGCCAGCAGAGGATCCTGGTCTAACTTTCAATACCTCCCAGCAGCCCTGAACTGTTCTCTCATTTTATACAGAGACACAGTCGACTTGACTCAGGTCACACAGGGAGAAAACAGCAAGGTCAGGTCAAGGTCAAGACCTCCCAGGTCAGCCCTCTCTGCTCCTGC
The DNA here is from genome assembly GCA_004026545.1 of Mormoops blainvillei. Lineage (NCBI taxonomy): Eukaryota > Metazoa > Chordata > Mammalia > Chiroptera > Mormoopidae > Mormoops > Mormoops blainvillei. The sequence goes on from PVJD01012219.1 coordinate 32,660, forward strand.
AGAGATAGGGAGGCTGCCCCTGGGCCTGCTTCACAGTGACTTTAAAAATCCCCTTATTGAGACCTCACATCCCGAGTTTACCCTGGAATAATGATTCTGCTGTCTCCCTGGAGAAGCTGAGAAATCAAGACACACAGAGAACCCTGGGTTTGTGCAAATACACAGTTCCCATGATGACAGCAGATGAAGCTGTTTCCCTCTCAGACATGTCACCCAAGCAGCTCCCCCGACCTCTCCGCTGTACTGGTCCGACAGGGGATTAATCAGCACTAAGTACTTAGGTCACTCCAAGTTCACTTAAGAGAACAGTGCGAAAGACAAAGCTAATGAGCCTTGTGGCTGAAGATGGGAGAAAGAAAAGAGTTAAAAGATGAGAGGAAAGAAAAACTTTTTTTCTCAAACTGTCCACTTGAACTACAGAAGGGTTTTCATCTGAGAAATGCCACCAGCCCACTCTACACTGCAAAAAAGTGAAATATTAAAATTAAATCTCTTTCCTGTCAAAGTTGCACTAGGGGCACACGACTGGGTTTTGAACCCAACTGAAGGGACTCTGAGGAAGCAGCAGAGGGACTGAGTCTCAACTTGGAGAGCTGAGGTCCAGCACCTCGAGTGCCCACAACTCGTTGCCTGGGGACAGGGGGCCAGGTGACGGCCCTGACTTCCCAGGAACTCTGAAGGGGATTTCATTATAGCCACTGAACCATCAGTTTGCGAAATGAATGCAACAGGGAGGCCAAATGTGGCTCAGAGATGCCTGGGAGTTTTGTTTGTTTGTTTGTTTGTTTTGTTTTTTTGGCCTGTGATTTATTAAAGTGCCCAAGGATGGCTGTTTTTGTTTGTTTGTTTGTTTGTTTGTTTGTTTGGTGGAGGGTGCAGGTGAAAACATAGACGCTCTAGGGGCTTCTCACTGTATTCTCACTGTCTTTCCTGCTGGTTGATCATCACCTTCCTCCTCACAGGGACCTCCAGGAGTGAGGTCCCGATAGAGGGCACTTCTCCCATTTTGCAGATAGGAAGAGTGAGAGCTACACGGGAAAGGGGGCTATTTTAACTGAGCTGGAGAGCGGGGGACACTGACGAATACCGGCTGAGAGACCGAAGGCCCGGCCTGTCGCCCCTGCTGTCGTGCAGGCCCTTGTGCCCTCTCACCAAGGGCTCCGGCCTGAGCTCCCAGTGGAGCTGCAGGTGTAAATCGTTTGGCACCACAAGGGTTGGTGATGAGCTGGGCTTTGGGATGAGAGCAACGGAAAGGGGAGCTGGAGTCACATCAGCCTGCCTGAGCAGCAGTTCCCTTCCCTTCTGCAAAAGTGTCAGGAACAATGTCTGCCTGGGAGAGTCCTGAATCCCATACCTACAGCAGCCTCGAAGACAACAACGAGGCTTCCACTTGTTGAGGGCTCCCTGGTGCCAGGGCACGCTCAGCTCTTTCTTTGGATATAAAAGTGGCCTTGGCAGAGCTGGCGCAGCAGGGGGCTGGCTGTGCTGAGCCTTCGCCATCTTTGCATTTTATGTGGCGTTCCTGATGATGGAAGGATGCGCAGGAGCCAATGCAGAAACAGGACCCAAGAATCTCTCAGGAAGGAGACTCCCAGGGAGGGGGCTGCAGTCACTGGGAAGCCCAGACTCAGTGATGTGAGTTGCGCAAGTAAAACAGAAACTGCCCCATGAAGATTGCTCCGGTGTGTGGCCCTTGTAAGAGACATTTGCTCATCATGTCCCCACATGGCTGGGGAAGGGGTCTGGGGGAGCTTTCAGAAACCCAAACAGGCTTCTCGGCCCCAACGCTGGACCTGAGAAAATAATTACGAACTCTCAAAGTCCTACTTAAAAAGTGTGTGTCCACAGACACATAGGGAAGGGTGGGTGCCTCTGGCCAACCCTGACCCAGAGACTCAACTCAGGGTCACTGACCATGGGCTGGATGAGCTGGGATTGGCCTGAGACAGTGGTCAGGAATAGAGACCCTTGGACTGAGGCGCTCTGAACCCCTCCCCCAAGGAGAAACCCAGGCCCTCGGCTGGAAACAGCCACTGCGCATCCCCAGGCAGAATAGCTGGGCTGAGGCGGTTCACTGTGAACCCTAGAAAGCATCACTTCCCCAAGAACGCTGAGTGTGGGGCTCATTCTTCTCTCTTTAGAGGGTGTTTTATATCCTCAAGGTCTACCTCTGAAGGGAGTGGGGGTTGAGAGACTCAGCCTTTCCCCAGGTCTCAACTAAAACAAAAGCAAAGCGCAGTCCTGAATGGGAGTGCATTCCCTCCTTTTAAAATCGTCTTTTCTTCCTAAACAAAATTGTTTCTTTTGCGCTTTGGCTCCTCGTGTACTCAGAAACACAGAGCTCAAAGCTTTCCCTGTGCAAAAACTGGAAGCTTGGCACTTCTTGGACTGATAAATACAGCAGCTTTAAAATGCTTAGAACTGAAGACAGACCAAGTGTGGCGAGAGAGCGTAAACACATCCCTGCAAGTCACGCAGAGCAAGCTCCCCTTGAGATCACAAACTGCAGTTGCTGCCTGAGCTGGGTGGGGGCTGGTGCAGGCTGGGTGGGGGGCGTGGCGGGGGCGAGTACAACCGAGGAGCAGCCCCCTCTGCCTCAGGTAGTTGTGCCCCAGAGCGGGTGAGCCACCTAGGAGTCCACTCAGGATCCGGTGTGGCTGTCTCTAAGCATAGCTGCCTCTGCCAACATGTCATTGGAAATGTTCCAAGATGAGAGGAGCAGCTTTATTTTTCTCTAACAGGGTCTCCTCTTCCTATCCCTACACTTTGTGTGCAGGTGAAATTCACCAGTGAGGCAACTGGGATTTTTTGCAAAACAGAGTGGGATCACTACATAATTTGATATGAATATTTGAGAAACATTTCCTATGAAAAATAGATACTTTATAAATACACCTGCAACCACACACACAGTTTTTATAAGAGCCAATTATAAATGCTAATTCATTCAGGCACATCTCCACTTAATTACTGTTTCATTTAAGTGCAGGGGAATTTTCCATCATTAAAATCTCTCTTGCTGATTTTTTTTGCATTATTTATATATTTTTCAGTTTCACTAATGGTGAGGTTGGTATGTGATATTATCTGCTGTTTGTGCATCTTAAATTTCTTTTTTCATCTAACATGTTTCCTCATTCTTGCAGCTCCACGTAATCTGGGAGAAACATCATTAAAAGCAGACAAGATTTTACACATAAATGATGAGAAAAGGCACTGGCTGAATTAGCCTGACAGGAGGGCATCTTGTCTGATTGTGCTGCCCTCAGCTCAGGCATGCACGTGTGCACGAGGGTGTCTCCACTCTGGGTTAATGTGGAAACATCTTCTCATATCAGTGAGTCACAAGTCTATCCATGAAAAGATTGTGGGTACACAACTAGGAATGAAGACCACAGGGCTTTAATAATAAACATGCAAATTTCTTTACAAGTCCCGAGAATGCAATGCATTGCTCCTGCTCCGTTTTCATGGACACAGATCAGGACTTTGACATCTAGACATCAGAGATCCAGGCCAACTGGCTCCCAAAGATCGTGCCTTCCTTCATTCCTAGAAAAGTGAGGGGTTCCCGTGGTGGTTAGGTGTTGCTTAGGGGCAGTGGTGGGAATTGTGTTCAAGAGGATGCATTCTGAAGTAGAATTTCAATTTTCTTATATTGAATTGCCACGGTTCCACGTAGCTGGGTATCTTCATTTCTGAAAAAAGTTTGTTTATTTTTATTTTCCAGCCACCTCTTCCCCTTGCACCTCCACGGTCTCCTTTTAGCATCTTTCTTTCTTTTTTAAAAATTAATTCTTTCCCCTCTTTATCTTTCACAATAACATATTCTGGAGGATGCAAATGATTTAATTATTTACTCCAAGGTTTAGGTATGAAAAGACATGTCGCTGTAAGTTTCACCTTTATACTCCATTCTATCAATCATTACAGAACAAGGATGACTATTAGTAAATCTTTCTTACAATTGGGTCTTACAAAAATAATGCCATCTATCCAAAGCATACTGAGTTTTATTAATTTTACTTTTCACAAAAATTCATTACAAAGCAGAGGAAACATAAACCCATAAAACATGTAACTATTAAAATTGGAGATATGAGGCCCTAAATGCAAAGTTTTGACATAAGAAGATACTCTCCTTTGAACAAAAAATCTCTTAATAATTAAAATTCTACGAGACTGATTTTTGTGCTATGTTCTTTCGCTTCCTTTGTCCTCTTTAGCAAAATTAGGCAGAGTCTTTCCAGGTACAGATTGATAAAATTAATTAATTTTCCTTCCACTCCAAAAAGAGTCCCAAATAAATGCTTCCAATAGACATCAAAAAGTGTCAATTAGAAATTATTACTTCTTATCAATCAGTGGGGCAATTAAAGTGACAATGCTTGCAAAGATGCTTATCTTAAAACTAATTCACAAGGTAGCTAAATTATCTCCTAATTAACTTGCATTGAGGAGGGTGGGAGGAAGGACCATCTTGAAACAAAGATAAATTGAGGAACCCCAATACCTCTTTATGCTCTTTCAGACCGTTTCCATCCCAGGAAGACCTTATTTTCAACCCAAGCTAGAAACCTGGGAAGAAAACAGGTCCTCCTCCAATGCCTGTGGCCCCTTTCCTCCTTTCTAAAACCCAGAGGAGGGCACAGGGCTTCACATCTCAGATCTGCGGTGTTAGAGGCATGCTCCTCAATCTGAAGTCTCATTTTATCATGTGAATTGCCGATTTTCAGGAACTGGGCAACAGGGCTGAGGTAAATTGTTCCACATAACTTTTAATGACAACTTGCTTGCTTCATTAAACTCTCTTCCTCACTGACACACTATTGTTTACGTATAATATTTACATGGCATTTATTATTTCCCATGCATCTTTGAATATTTAAAAAATGTTTTTGTTTCAGGGGATCTTTGATCCCCAATGCTACAAAATTCCCAGTGGGTTTTACAGAATGTTCAGTCCATTGCTAACCAGCCCACACCAGAATAATTCGCTATTGGTTCTCCACATCCCTTCAGAATAAAGCTGTAGAGTATATATATATATGTACATATAAATATATATATACACACACACACATATACATAAAATATATATGTATGTATACACATACATACATATATATGTATTTTATGTATATATGTATATATATGTATGTAAAAATATATACATAAATATATATGTATATATACATAAAATATATATGCATGTAAAATATATATGCTCACACACACACAGAGCAAGATCAGCCCTTGGTTGGGGGCGGGGAGGCTGGCCGCGGGAGCGCAGAGGCACGGCCTCGAGCATGCCTCAGGTCCCTGGAAACGGTGCCCTGCCCTGCTCCCGGAGGTCGCCTGGTGGCCTGAGCCCAGTCCTGCAGCAAAGGAAACTTACCGGGGTCTCTCCAGGTGAAGCCCCGTAGAAATGGAAGTGCTGGGGGTAAGAAGCCGCTAACACCTAAGCGAGAAATAGGCTTACAAAACCAGGAGGGATCAGTTTATGAATTGAGCTCTACATCCAGGACAACAGCGTGAACGAAACTAATCAGAAAGAGTCCTAGCTCCGGTTAACGTAGAGAGGATTTAGAAAAGAAGCACCGACAGCCTTGAACCGTCTGAGCTTCATTTTAGGCAATTCTCCTCTATTTTATTAGCATCACAATAAACTAAAGGAGAAAGTCTCACTTTCCCTCCCGCTCAAATTTATTTTATTTTATTTTTTATTTTTTGGTGGGGGGCAGGCCAGGCCTCTCTGGAACCCCCTGGACTGAAAACTCAAGGGCCCTCAGCGCGCCGGGTGCGTTTCTCCCACCTCAAACCAAGGGCCGTTTGCGTCTGACCTCAGCGGAATCCGCGCGTCATCTGGGCCTGTTGCTGATTTACAATAAAAATAAACTGTGTCCTTTTCCTTTCTCTCTTTTATTCCCATTTGTTCCGACTGCTTCTAGAATGAAAATAAGTAACGAAAATAAAATCAAGCTGGCCCAAGGACAACGACTTCCTCTTATGTCTCGAAGGATCTGGTCCGGCACGGTAAATTCAGGTCCGAGAGCACCTACAGCCAGAAAGGTCGGGGGCGCCGGTCGGGGATCCACTGGGAGCGGAGTGGGAGCGGCAGGACCAGCCTGGCGTGTGAGATCCCGCACCCGGCGTGCGCTCAGCCTCGGAGACGGTCCTGCTCCCGAGGCAGGGCGACGCCGGGTATTGTACCCGATTTAGCTAAAGACTAAGGGTCGAAAACTTGGTCCTGGCCTCAGGAAGTGGTCCAGGAGCGCACCTGGTGCCCGGGCGCGTCTAGGCAAGGGGTGCTGGTGCAGCCTCGCTCGGTACGCGGGTTCCGGGAACGGCCGCGAGGTCTCCGACCCGCGCTAACGGAGGGACGGCATTGGGAGGGTACTGCTGACTCGGTCTCGGCCACGCAACAAACCCGAATATGACAGTTCGGCGCCCCGGGTCTCCCCGCTCCCCACACCGTTTAGCCTGGGCCCTGAGATCCGAAGCTGCACGAAGCTGCGCCGCCGGACCGCCGCGCTCTGGCTAAAGATCTCAGTTGCGCGCCGAAGGGATCCGACCCTCCTTATAACAAATGTTCCATTTGCTGAGCGGACGTCATATTCGCCAACAATTCATATGAAATATTGCTTTCCCCTCATTTCACTGACCAAAATCGATAGCACTGCTCCCTGACTTCATAAATCGCTTTCGCCACGGTTGACCGGCTCCATTCATCACTGTGGCGCGGCCGCTGTCCGCACTTGCTGCTCGCCAGACGGCTGTGCCCAGCTCACCCATTAGCCTGATCCTAAGGCCCCTTCCCGACGAAGACCCCCAACCTCCACCCCGCCCCGGACTGAGCCAGGAGACGGAGAGAGCGGGTGCCGCGGTCAGGGACTCCAAGCGCTTTGGAAGGCCCGGGGCCCAGGTGCCGGTAGGGAAGAAGTTCGGCACCGCGGCTCGGTCTTCGAAGGCCGGATGCCCAGCGCGCGGCTCCCCGCCTGGCTTGTGCTCGACCAGAAGGAGTCCGAACCCCCGAGCTCACTCTGGGTTCCCAAGCCCCGGACCACAGGCTACTTTCCCGGTGGGTTTAGAAGTGCGCGGCGCTCACAGTCCCGCCAGGGGATCTAGGAGAGCTGCGCGCACCAGGACAATGGCTTAGTGCTCGAGGCAAGGGAGCCGCAAGTCCAGCAGGGCGCGGCCCACTCTCACGGGCCATGCCAGCCAGAGGTGGGCGCCAGGGACGCTCTCACCCCAAGGAGAGGTCCTCGCCGCTCCGTGTGTTACGCAGAAACCAACGCCTGCGGAGGCAGTTCCGCCGGACCCAGAGAACCTCAGGACTCGAGATCTGTGGCGTGGTCGCAGCAGAAAGCCAGGCCCAGGAAACCCAGCTGCGTCTCCAAGAAGGGTGGCCTGCGGGCCCGGCGCGCACGACCCCAGCCAGGCCTACCTGCGCTCACGGACTGACGCACAGCGACGCGGGGTTCCGGTCCTACTATGCGCGTCTTTACCGAATGGGATGCAGTTGTGAGCCACCGAGGATCGCTCGCGGCCCGCGGCGGGCTCAAGGAATCCTTACTCAGGTCCCTGCCGCATACGCCGCACCGCTGCAGTGAAGACCCAGGGGAAAGGGCACGAGAGCATGCCCGCTGCCTCAGACCTCCGCCCAGGCCCTGTCCCCCTGGCCTTCATAGCGTGGTTGGAGTCGGAGGGTTTTAGGTGAAGTTTGACCAACCTCAGCCTGACCTCGCACACACCTAAGTCCCAACTCCTGTCCCGGTGCTGCTTTCCTCTGCCGCCCCAGCCTCAACCAGTTTAACTTGGGAGGGAAAAGTCTTCCTGGAACTCTTTCCCTTCTCGAAACAACCCTCTCCCCTAGTCAGCTTTCAGCCAGTCCTGCGCAACATACCTGGCCGGCAGCCTCAGGTCCTCAGTGCCGGGGTCTGCCGCCAGGGTGCCGTGGTTCCGCGTCCCTCCTGGGTCCCAAGTTTGTTTCCATCCATCCAGGTATCGCCACTGGTTTTATCCCGCCAGGGCCCTGATACAAGGGTCTGGAGAGGCTCGCAGCGCGCGGATTGGCTGGCTGGGTGCAGGGGGGTGCGGGAAGGGGAGGATTTTGCAAGGGGGACATGGCTGAGTGGACTCAGGAGTTAGAAACATTCTCTGGAGCTTCTGTTTCCAGCGGAGAGGAGAGGGAGGCAGCTGAGCCCTAACTCAGCAGGCCTGGAAGTATTCAAGGGTTGGGAGATGGAGACCTCAGGGCCTGAAGAAGAGGGTCTCTGTGTCCTCCTGGGGTCAGTGACCAGCGGACGTGAGAGGCACAGCTGCTCCACAACACCCTATCCTGTTCTCGCTCACAGGCAAGAGGCCTTTCCTTTCGCAGGAGGGAACTTAGTTTTTATGCCTGTTTCTTCAGGTAGA
>PVJD01012220.1:0-41115 GCA_004026545.1 Mormoops blainvillei
TTAAATAACACCAAGAACACAACAGCACGTTGCAAACAGGAAAGGCCATGCAGATGCCTGCGACTGCTGTGGCGACACCGCCAGGGTGGCACAGGGTCTAACTTGCCGTCGTTTTCCTGCAAGGGGAAGGCTTTGGCTCAGAATAAATTTGGATGGCAACCTAGTTTAAGTCAGTCGGTTCAGCAGTAGGAAAACAACAGCTGGCTGTCGGCATTAGCGTCTCCCAGCGTTTGCTACTGGGCTTCTATCACACATAATATAGCCCCTAATTATCTAACAGCATGTGGCTTGGAAGGGCTCAGTGGTTTGTGAAATAAAAACCTTCCTGAAGATTCGCCATGGCCGTAAGCTCAAATGGATCCAGAGGGGCTTGTCACGAGGCGATACATGCTTTAATAACTTTTTAATTTGCTTTTTTCTTGAAAGAACTGGGTTCTTATGTCTCATTGAGCAAATACACCTCTGAAAGGAACTATGGCCATAAAAAAATGCATATTAAGAGGCACAATAAAGAACCTTGCCAGGATGAGCTATGGGAGGTTAATATGGCAAGAAAACGGAGCCCTGGAATTAAGACCTGAAAGAAATTGTGCTGTGGGCGGCTTTATATTTTTACATAATTGGAAACCCCATCAAAGCTCTAGCGCTCTAGTGTTTTTGAGCCTTTGATGGAGATTGTGCCTACCTATGATTCCTGTGCTACTGGGAGGTATGAGGTGAGAACTGGTGGAGAGTTTCGGGTAGTACCTGCGACCGCCCAGGGCCTGTAACTTACCGTGCTACGTTCTCTTCAGGGAGCTTGTGATATAAGCGCTAATCGAAGTGAAGGAAAGTAGGTGATTTTTGCCGATCGCATTGCACGCATGTCAGCACATTTGGACACCGCCTCTGCCTGAGACACTGGACCAGGTGCACTTTGTTCGTGGGTTATGTGGACACTGACTCCTAAATGGTTTCCTATAGTGGCAGTTATATGATACCGTAGTAGACTTTAGAGAAGAGCGGATTTCAAACAAAGTTGCCACTTTTACCTTGTCTTGGGCCACAGACAGTGCGGAGCCAACATCTGAACTCAGCATTCTGACCCAAGTCCATGCACATAAGTGCCAAGCAGCACGGGCTCTCACGAGTGCCGAGCAATGCCGTGGGCCACCGTGGCATGTGAGCCATTCACATACTGCCAGGTGTGACTGCGACATAAGTCATGGAGTTACCCACCAGCAGACATCCCATAAGCACCGCTTTCTTGTACAGTGCTGTTTGTGAAAGAGGAGCCCAGGGACATATAGCCTTGTTAAAAATCAGTAGCTTCTGGCTACTTGTCCCAGAGAAGGCAGCCACCCCTTGCCAGCTGGGCAGCTTCAGCCAGGACACTGCCTCCAGTGTCAGGGTCCCTGTTGGACACGGGGAGAACAACACCTCATTGTCCACAGGCCCAAAGCTGGAAGCGAACTGAGATACGAAGGGCTGAGCGTGCGAAGGCACAAGTCGTGTCCCAGGGGCCAGGGTCAGCTGCCCCGGGTTTATATACATAGAAGTGAGCTTAAAATTGACATTCATTGTTCCTGGGTCACAGGAGATCTGGAGGCAGGTGGCATCTGAATCACCACCCGACTTGACCGCGTAGCTCGGTAATGGCAGGGCTCTGTATGGACGCCCCTGAGATAGGCATGCTGGCAGCAGCCAAGGTGCCATGGTGTTTGAATGCTACAGGTGCAGTGGGCGGAGAGGGAAGGGATACCCTTCATGTCTGTGGTGCTGCCATGGAGAACATCCTCTCCTAGCAGATTTCCCTTGGGGGCCATCGGCCAGGACAGGACCCCCTAGGCACATCCCCTAGTGAGGCAAAATGTCAGGAAAGAAAATGGTGTTTTCGTTCAGCTACCAGTTGTTGCATTCTTTTTGTCCGTATGAGGGATGTCTGTACCTGTTTGCAGGTCATAAAGACCTTAAAGGTGAGGTTGAGTCGAAATGACTGTGCTTGCAAGTGTACCATTGAAAATCTTCAGATACTGAAAATCCTAAATACTAGCCATCAATGTCAGCTGACTGATGCCCGCGGATCTACAGCAGTTAGAGACAGAGCCGCGGCAAAACCGAAGGAACAGAGCAAGGAGGCCGGTGCCTGTCCGCACCCATGAGGTTCTGCAAGGAGCTAAGCTAGGGCGTGGGGAGCTCAGACACATGGCCTGTCTTTCCTGACCGTGTTTCCCTTTTTCTCACCTGTTCACCTGCCCCCTCTGCAATCCAGTCCCTAAGCAGGAAAACCTGTCCTCACTCAGATTCTGAAGTCACACAATATTCTGAGATCCGAGCCCCTACAAAGGTGGATCCACCCACCGAGTCCCAGTTCCCAGAGTCTTAGGAGAGAGATTACAGTTGTACTGACTTGAATCAGACACCCTTGTGAGCGTGAAAGATGAGGGCTTGGCAGACTCGGGCAGTCACCAAGCAGATAAGGGCTGGTAAGAGCAGAGAGGGGACCAGACAGGGTCTGCCAACCTCATGGATAAGCTCGCAGGACAGTGTGTCCTTATGGGCTGACCTCTGTCATCCGTCAGTGTATCAGTGTGACGCTGCCCTGAGCATGCAGGAGACGAGAGGAAAAGCCCCCGCCCGGTGGCTTAGCACGGGTAAGCTGAGGTCTCAGTGGCGTGAGCACAGGCATTTCTATACTCTTGTTTACCGGGGAGAGGAGCATGAGGACACATGTGTGTCTTTCAGGGCACTCTGTTAGCTCCGAGTGCTTGTGTGGGGCAGTGTTCAAAGCGGCCGGCATCCCCCAGGCACAGAGCGTCGCTGGGACAGAGAGTGGGGAGAGATGTGTGCTGTGAGGCAGGAGAACTCAGCCTGGATTCCCCAGCACTGAAGAGTTTAGGCGTAATTTATGCACGGGGTAATTGAGAACTCAGCAACTGGCAATTGATTGACAAATAGCCTTGCCGGGGACTATGAAACCTCTGTTATGAGCATGAGGTATATTTGAAATGGTGACAGTTTTCCCGTGTATCACCTGTTAGGAGAGAGGGAGAGGGTGGGGGGAGGGAGAGAGAGAGAAAGAGAATGAATGAGAAATCGTCTCAATTGGTCACGAAGGCTGAGAAGTCCCTCTGGGAGCTGGGAACCAAGAAGACTGGTGGTGACACTTCTGCCTGAGTCTGAGGGCCTGGGACCCAGGGACCAGGGGGGCCGTGGTGCAAACCCCAGACCAAGGTCCTGGGACGACGAGAGGAGGCACCCCAGCCCCGCAGGTGGGAGGGAGGGACGCGTTCCCCTTCGCTGCCTCTGGTCTGCTCCGGCCTCTGGGCTTGGGTGCTGCCCACCCACACGGGGAGGACAGTCTGCTTTGCTGGGTCCCTGCCTACCTCCCCTGGAGACCCGCTCACACTCATCCCCACAGATGAGGGTTGACGTGGGTGTCCAGGACCAGGCCACCGACAGCAAACGCACGGCTGCGCCCATGGTCCAGGCCCCGAGCACGTGGCCTTCCCGCCAAAGCAGAGGGTCATCCTCTGGGATTCCGAGGAGTTCAGGACTTTCAACAAAGTCTTCTATGACTTAACTTTGTTTAGTATAGTCAAAGCACTTCAGCAGATTTTAAAGTTATTTTAGAGGCCGTACTGGTTTACTGCGACTGCCGGAGCAACGCGCCACACCTGGGCATGCGCTGCCTCTGGGCTCTCGAGGCAGGACACCCAGGGGTTGAGGCGTCGGCAGGGTTGCTCCCTTCCGAGGGCCATGAGGGGGTGTCCTGGCCCCCCCACCCTCCTGGGCTCCTCACTCCTTTCCTCTCTGTGTTTCTCTCTCTGTGTCCAGGCGTCCTCGTTTTACAAGGACAGCAGCCACATTGGGTCAGGATTCACCCCAGTGACCTCCTTTCAATGCGATTACCCGTTTAAGGACCTCATCCCCAAGTAAGAGCCCACCAGCAGCGCTGGGGGTTCGAACTGCCACCTCTTCTCCAGAGGGACAGGTGTATAGCAGAGGCAGCTGCTTGGGAAGAGTAAGGCAAAACCGGCGTCCACACAGAGCGCGTAGTCTGATGGAACGTGACTCCCTACATCAGCTTCACGTGAGGCACGTGTGCAGTGTGGACCGTACGTGTCATTGTATTGAAACTGCCTCCGAAGACGCTGTGTGTGGGAATAGTAAAATGATAAGACTTAATTTCTAGTGTAAGACAATCAAAGGGATTTTAAAAATAGGACAGGGGAATTAAGGTGTAATTAGCTAATTAAATATGCCATAGTGGCAGGCAGATTTCGGACAAGGAGACGCCCCTCAGACTGGGCGGGGAGATGTTCAGATGCTCGTAAGTTGGTCACACGCTTTGGCTGCATGTGTCTCCAATCAGTAAGAAGAGAACCCAAGTACCAGTCATGTATGCTCTGCTACCTTGGCCTGCTTAGTTTGCTGGCCAGTCCCACGCAGGCCAGTCTAACCCCCACGTCCCTGCCTTTGCCACCGTCTGTTTGGCTCAAGGTGTCCCTCCCACCTCCTCTCGCCTCTTCCTCTCCATTTTCTTCGTCTTCAAATTTAATCTCATTCTTTACATTTAAACCCACAAGGTCCCAATTCCTTTCCTGGGCACCTGTTTCATGACATTATTTCCTGCGTCTGTAGCACTGTGCATGCCTCTCACGGGACCAACCGGCTCATGAGATGACAGAGCATGACTCTGGACTAAATTACACAAAGAGTTGCATGTCACAGTCTCCCCAGTCACAGTTGTATGAAAGCTCAGGGTCATGTTTTGTCATCTCCAGAACCCAGCATCCTACAGGAGACACAATTTCCAAAATGTAGTTTTAAATATTCATCATGGAAAACTGGGAAGCAAAAGTTCATTTTATTCAAAATTGAATTAAAGTTCTAGTTTTGATGTCACACATGAGTGGTGTGCCTGGAATTGTCTTCATTTTGGCTGGAAGAACCTGCGCCCTTAGCTGCTCCAATGGCCCCCACTCCAAAGTACCGGCCACTCATCCCTCAGCCACTCACACTCATGGGAATGTCTGCTCTGAGGGAAGGGACTGCACAGACTGTGCAGTGACAATCACTGTTCACACTTTCAAGAATAAAGAAAAAGAACCTTTGAAAAATTAATATTTGCCCGTGAGGACATCATATAGCTTGTCTAGAACTAGGTATGTAGCTTGAAATATGTTAAGACTTCGGAAGGAGAATAAACTGAGCCTATGTGACATGTTATATGGGTCCAGTTCCTCCCCTATTTCATAGATAACAGTAATAATGACACTAATATTCGAGGGCCATACGGCATGCCAGGGCAACGCTGAGCCCTTTCAACGGATGGAGAAAGGGCTTCGCTTTCAGAAAGCTATCCGCAGCACGTGACCGGGCTCAAACTGCAGACTGGAGAAGCACTGTCTAGGTATGAAATGTTGAGACAGCCCTGCCTCTGATACGCCTCTGAAGCCTGGGCGTAGGAGACGTGCTCCACCAGTTAGAAATGCTGCCGGGCTCTGATGTGTCATGAGATTCTGTCAACAGCCTCTCCTCGTATTTTCCAAGCTTGGATAAAGCTTTCGGTGCAGCAGTAAACAGAATGTTGAGACGCCCACAGAAATGAAATATTTTCTCCAGTATGCAAGTTACAGGATTTTCTAACTATATTGCTTTTCAATATTAGCAACTACGGTTTGAGAGTAAGACAGATCAATACATTATATTTCACTGTATATCTTTTCTTCAGTGTTTTTGTTCTACTGAAATTACATAATATTCTCCTCTCTATATTTAGGATAATATGACACAATTAATTGCTCCAAATCAGGGGTTTTATGGCCAGAATATTTTAATGGTAAGATTAGAGAAAAGGGGGAATATTTATAGTTCTGTGTCTTCAATGCATTTTTTTTTAACAAATCCAGTTGCCCCATGCTAAGATATATATTGATAGAGACAAACTGAGAGACAAGTCATAAGTAATTGATGGACTCTACAGAAACTCACCAGCTCTGTCATGGTCCTATTAGATGGCTTAATTGGAGCAAGAAAGCCATTTGTCTTGAATTATTTCACATAGTATAAATCATCCAAAAAGTAAAAATATCCACTGAAAGCTTACTTAATTGGGAAATGTTTTCTTAGACACTAGGAAATGCCAGTCTTTAGAATGATAAATATATTAATGTTATAGATGCTGTATTGGAAAGGATTTGTCTTTCTTCATTTCAAATTGTATACACAGACATGGCTTATTATATAAGTATCTTCTAATAATTTCCTCTTCCCTAGAGCTAGTGTCTGCATCGTCATGCAGTGCCGGTGCTAACTCAGGTCTTAGATAGTCGTACTTGAACTTGGGAAACGTGCTGAAATTGAGTACCAGGTGAAAGCCACTGGAATACTTTCTTCCAAAAAGCCAGGTGAACCACAGCTCTCGTGGACGACCCCTCACCTTGGTGAGCATTTTCCTCCCAGAAGGTGGTTCTCATCCGTTTACCCACAGAGTGACACCTTCCCTGTGACAGTTGTGTAAGGGATTGTTTACCACCCCCCACGATGTATGCTGCTGTGGTTGGTGCTGGTGCCCAGGCCGAACTACATGTCCCAGCCTGCTGTGCGTGTAATAGAGTCACCTGATTAGTTCTGGCCAGTGGAATACATGTGCAAGTGACATGTCACCTCCTTTAGGAAAAGATTAGAACGTACGAATGCTTCTTCACCACCCTTTCCGCCTCGTTCCACCTGAGCAAGACAGGCTTTGCAGTGCCAGAGGGTGCGAGTCCCGGGGCGAAGGAGTCTGAAGCCTAGGTCTCCGCATGGACGGAAACCGCAGCCCAGCGGCACACCTGCAGCAGCGCCGTTGGCCGGGCAAGGAGTAGGCTTCCGCTGTGGTCAGTCCGTCGGATTTCAGTGATTTTTGGTCCCACCAGGTGACCACTCAGGCAAACACAGGAAGGCACAGGTGACTGAGACAAAAGTGGAGACAAGGGACAGTGGGAGATGAGCTCCAGGTTTTGCTCTGAATTTCCTCCACAGCACTGGTCACGATACTTAGGATTAGTTTCCCAGCCTTCAGGTCTTTGGCGTTAAATTTTCTAATTGAAAAAAATTTTGTAAATCAGTAAATTTTTGAGGTTTAAACTCCTTTTTTGAAGTTTTAAAGGTGAGAGTAATTAAACTCGTTCTGTTCCATATGTTCTGTTGCCCTGTTGAAATTTCATACGCGTGCGAGCCCTGGAAGAGAACACGACTTCACGCTTGTCTCCCTTGCTTTACTTCACCCGCACAGCACCTGTACTGGGCGTGCTCCCGCTGACGGGGGTCTTCCCCGGGCTCGCCCAGCTCCTGCGGTAATGCCGACTACTTGACACTCGTCTGACACCCTCAGTGTCAGGGAAGTGTGAGGTTCTGAGGAAGACCCTTCACTGTGTGAACGTGGAAGGTCAATGTGGTCTTCGTTACTTTAGGTTGAACTGGGCGTCATTTTCTCACGAACACTGTTTTTATCTTGATTCAATAACATGACTCATCCATCCCCTTAAAGGAAGACTCTGTCTTAATTTTAATTTCTTAAATGTATGATCTGTCATGAGATCACAAAAGTATAGCAAATGCTACTTCACACCTTATTGGCCATCTGTCATCCTGTGAACGGTAGTCAATAATGATTTGTCAAACAATTAACAGAGCTAATAAATAGCCACAGAGTAACCTAATCTGCCTGCCACCAGTCATCAGTAGTTGGAAATTAATGTACTGAAGCTATTAGATATCACACCTGATACCCAACCAGATGGAGAGAAAATACAACAGAACAGATGATGATGAATGATAAAGGTGGCGTGATTCCCTAACAGCATTGTAGGTCCTGGAAGTCCTTTTTCCTCTTTCCTTGTTAGGCCTGCAGACACACAGCATGTAGCAGAGACCCCTCCAGGCAGAGCTGTGTGTGCGCCTGGCGGCTTTTGCAAATGCACGTGTAGTAATACAGAAAATGGAGCTGAGGTCTGAGTTATGTGATTACACCAGTTCTCCCCTTGAGTTGTCCCGTGATAGAAGAAATTGTAATGTGTGTTATTATAAAAATTAAAATGTTAACACTTATCCAAATCACCAGGGGCCGAGTACTCATGTTTACAAAACCAAGCCTGATTACAAAGGCAAGTAATCAATAGAGTAAATTCTGAGAATGGGAGAAGAAAGAGAAAAAAGAAACGCATTGTCAAGCTAGCTATTTCTTCTGTGTCATTGCATCAGAGTTGAAGAGTATTTTCCAGATAACTTAGTTCACATATTCCTAATAATTCCTCTAATAGCATCTTTGATAGAGAAGTAGATAGACAGACAGCATTGTAATAAACAACATATGTAAGTGTTGAGAAGATTGCCCGGCTCATGGGAAGTCATCTTCATACTATTATTATATTTTCTATTTTCATCCAAACTCATGTTGAACATTTGCAGTGGAGAGAACTTCACTCTTGCTCGAGGCAGGCTCTTTATCCCTGACCGTTCTGAGTTGCCGGCACCTCTGTCTTGTGTTCGATGCTCTCCTGCGTCTTCTGCCTACGCCGGCCCACACTCTGTCCCTCAGTGCCACACTTGCTTCTCAAGGTGAGTCCCAGGCCAGCAGCATTCGTGTCACCTGAAAATCGGTTGGAGACGGAAATCCTTGGGCCCAGCCCCGAACTGTTGAATCTGTCATGGCCCAATCCGAGAAGCTGAGTCCGTCACACACTTCATCTGCCACATAGATAGAAAAGGATGTTATAGGAAGTTGACTTTCATGATGGTGGGGGCCAGATGAGCAAGTTCCAGTCCTCGGGGCAGGAGACCCAGCAGGACAGATCACCAGCAGCTGGTGTCCCATGGACTGGCTGCACTGCTCTCTGTGGTGGGTGTTTATGTCTCTGTCTCTCTATGTCTCCCTCCCTCCCTCCCTTCCTGTCTCTCAGGTATAAGTTCCCTTTTAAGGTTTTCCAATGGATTAGGCCAGGTTCACCCAAGATTATGTCCCTTATTAAAATCAGCTAATTAGGACTTTAATTACATCTGCAAAACCCCTTTACAGTAGCACCTAGAACAGTGTGTGATCGAGTCACTGGGAAAGGCGCAACATGCCTTCCTTCCCTTCTCCAACTCTGACGGTCAGTGTTTTGCAACCCACCCTGTCTGGGAGCACATGAGCATCAAAGATGCTGTGGGTTCGGTTCCAGGCCACTGCAGTAAAGTTAGTATCACTATGAAGTGAGTCACGGTCCTGTTGCTGGTGGAGGTTCTGGCCATCAGCCGTCAGAGAACGCAAGGCCTGCGAAGCACCAGAAAGAGAGGTGTTCCTCCGAGAAGGGGCTCCGGGGCGTAGAGCCAGCAGGAAGCCAGCGCGTCCGCAGGCTCAGAAACACTGGGTGGGGAGGCGCCTCCTCAGCCTGACCGTCTGCAGGCGACTGTGAGACACGCCGAAATTCGAGAACTGTAGAGCTGCTTTCGAAATGTCCGATTCGCATATTCTGTGACTACCGTGAAACTACTTAAATGTGGTTAATATGTATTCTAAAAATATGTGCTTTGACATTCTGTAGATAAAACCTTTGTGAGCTAGTCAAAAAGTACACTTCACTCGTACTGTTCCAAAAGTGTAGTTT
This sequence comes from Mormoops blainvillei, assembly GCA_004026545.1. Taxonomy (NCBI): domain Eukaryota; kingdom Metazoa; phylum Chordata; class Mammalia; order Chiroptera; family Mormoopidae; genus Mormoops; species Mormoops blainvillei. Next base: position 9,615 of record PVJD01012220.1, read on the forward strand.
ATCTTTTTAAATATACTATTTTTTGCATATTCCTCTCTCCGATTCACTCCATACTCCCTACATATTACCTAAAATATTGTAAAATTGATCAAAATAAGTGTTCCTAAGAATTCACAATAACACCACTTTCTTACTTTTCTATCATGAAGCCATGATTTGAGTTAATTAAATGTCATTGATATTTATGCCTCTGTGCATATCAAAGTCAAAAACAAAGATACATCAGTACATTCAGCTGAACATCCAGTGATGTGTGTTCCTGTCACGTGTGGTCCGCGGAGCTCTGTCTGACGTGAGAACCACGGAGTCTGTGGACAGGAGGGCGGGGCCTGCGACCCAACACTCCACGAACAAGACTGCCCTTGTTTCAGGGCCCGCATGATGCTGTCGACACGACACACGCGTGCGACGCCCCTTGTTTCACTGCGGACTCACCAGGCGCCTTGCCGGCCGTAGTTCTTCGCCCTGCAGGGCGTCGCCGGTGGGGAGATGTGTGACATCCACCGATGTCAGACGGCTGGTCCTGTGATTGTTGTATTTCTTACTGAAATTTCACGGTTCTTGTAAAGTGATAAACCAAGAGTGTCTGACTTGGGTGAAATTTTAGAACTGAGAAATGACCTTAAATCTATGGAGAAATTATCTGTGCATTGTTTGTAAAATCAATGGAAAACACTCACGGGCAAATACTTGTCTACACGCACACGAAGTGCAGACATTTCAACATTGTTTGTGATATGAAAAATGGGACAACACCTTAAATATCTATCAAAGAATACATGGTTTACACAGCAGTAATCCACACTGTGGAATGTCATCTTTCAACCAAACAGAAGGAGATCGATTCACGGCAAGACCTTTAAGCATGTTTCACAAATAAGTCCCGGCACGTTGGCGAACAGTGGAGCTCCAGACAGTAGATGTTTGAGGCTTTGCAGACCGAGGGGAAAGGCTGGGGCTGTCGTGTGGGCTTTCGCGTGGCTATTTAATGTACTGATAAAAAATGTGAAGAACAGCCCCCGCTCACAGGCAGCAATGCAGATCATCCCACAGTTTTGCTTGTTTTCATACCGTGTTTTTTACTTCTCCAGAAATTTCTCCTGGCCCGTATGTTTTTTTCTGGAACTTACTAATTTGGTCTCTCTTGTTCCTGCACGTTGGCCACACTGTCGAGTCCTCCTCTTTCACAGCAGTCTCCCATTTTCTTCCCCTTCTAACGAGTATTTCACCCTTAACACTGCAAAAGGCGCCTCTTCTGTAAAAGGAGTGATAGAGTTAAGAGGAGATATTTCATGCTTCTCCTAAGTGGTAAACCGATTACCGAAGGGAAAACCCTACAGAGCATACCTTCAAGAGCTTTTGTTCTGGTTCTGGTTAGAGGTAGTCTTGAAGTTTCAAGAGACTTTGGTTGGGATTAACCCTAGTTAGCATGGCTTCCCTTTACCCTGGGCAACTGAGGTTCTGCCCTAGTTCTTTTCAGATTTCAGCAAGATCTTGACTATGCAATCTTACCTCAAACTCCGGTACTTAAAAAAAGAAAAAGGAATAAAACACACATGAAGCAAAGGTTTCTCTTCTACTATTTTCTCTTAAAAGTATCAAGCCCTTCAGTGATTTCCGAGGCACCGTGACAACTTCCTGGAACCACGCTGAATAGAGGTTAAATCCTCTAGGTCACGACATGCGTGAGCAAAGGAGTTTAAGACCCTCAAGATCAGTGCTTAGCAAACTTCCCTGGTGACAGCTGGAGCCAGGATGTTGAGAGATAATTATCTATAGGGGTCAAGTTTCTGCACATCTCATGGGTGAGAGACGCACTGACTGCCCTTTGTTCCCAGCTAGCTTTTGGAGGGTGTTGGTATAATGAACAGCCTCGGAGGGTAAAGATAGAGCCTCCCTCGGGTGCAAAGTACAAGTCTGCTTACAACCTGGAACACAGAGATAGTGTCTCCCTCTGCAGCAAAGGGCAGTGTGCTTCTTGTGCTTAAAAAAAAAAAATTATGTTGCCTAAATTCAGGGTTCCTCTCCTGTAATGCCGCCTCTGCATGGGAAAGTATCGTCTGGGGAAAACTGGGTTTATGAAACAATACCCCAAAATGCTGATGGTCTGGCTACTCTTACTGCCACAAGAAATAAAGTGCCCTTATCCTCTGCGCTGTGTCTTGCCTTCCTGGCAGATCCATGAAATTGTCGCAGGCCAGGTGGTTAAATGGCACACAGACACAAAGGGACATCTCAGCCCCGTCACACGTTGAGACACAATACTGATTTCCATTTTTCAATTTCCAGTTGGTCACATACCGATATATTTGTATGATAGGAGCCTGTGGCCAGTGGCTTCTGAGATCACTTCTGATGATCGCTGCCTCCTGCTTTTAATGCCCTTGTGTCGTCGGAGTCGGCTGTGACTTTCTTCTGATAAGCAGGATACGGCAGAGATAGTGCTCCGCTTCCGAGGGGAGGTGACAGACAGACTGACTTCCATCTCAATCTTTGTCTTCTTTCTCTCTTGCTCACTCACTGGGATGGAGGCCAGAGACCGTGCTGTGGTGTTCCCTGCCGACAGGTCCCCATGGCAGGGAACAGACAGCCGCGTCTTCCCTGAGCCGGCCGTGAGCAGGCTTCTGCGCCCAGTGGTCCATGCGGACCTGGGCTCGTCAAGGCCGCGTGAGTGACACTGGGGGCCGCCCTGGAGGCAGGGCTGCAGCGCAGGGCAGCATTCTCCTTGCGGCCTGGTGAGAGACCCCGGGACATACCAGCCCCCGCTGCTCAGGCTCCTGACCCACAGAAACTGAGAGACAACAACCATGCACTGTTTTAGGAGGCTGCATTTCGGGGGCGATGTGTTAAGCAGTTGGTTCAAGGCCAGCCGTCGGTTCATGTAGCCCCTTGCCCTTGTCTAGACAGTGTCTCCGCGAGGGAAGAATGCAGTCTGCCGTGCTCAGCAGTACACCCCACACACTGGACGGTGGACGAGAGTCCACTGACCCATTAGTTTTGCAAATATTACTGAGCCCTGGTTGGTGGGGCTCAGTGGACTAAGTGCCGGCCTGTGAACCAACGGGTCACCAGTTCGATTCCCAGTCAGGGCACACGCCTGGGTTGCGGGCCAGGTCCCCAGTGAGGGGTGCTCCAGAGGCAACCACACATTGATGTTTCTCTCCCTCTCTTTCTCCCTCCCTTCCTTTCTTAAAAAAATAAATAAATGAAATCTTAAGAAACAAACAAAAGAAAAAAACATTCCTGAGCCACTGACCAAGACCGTTTCTGGCCAGAATGTCTATAATGAGACGCAAACTAAGAGAAGCAGGAGGGGAAGTGAGGCCCCTGGGACAGTTATTGTCGCTCAGAGGGTGACAGGCGGCACATTTGTGGACAGAAGGGAGTTTGAGAGCAGCCGTATGGGGTCTGTTCTTGGCTCACAGGATATAAATGCACCTACATACACGTGCACGATTTGGCCCCGCTTGCGTATTTGTATGTGATTTGTGCAAACCCCTGTCCCTCTCCTTAATTTTCCATTACTATTAACTTTCATTTTTATATAGAACTTAAAAGACCACCCTTTGGCTAACATTTGGGTAATGAATAAGTGCCTGAAATCAACCCGAGTGCCAGACAGTTGCTACTGCTTGTGTGACAGAAGTCATTTAACCGTGGCCCATATCACTGCCGTTGTCAAAAGGTCATCGTGGTAAATGGTCTCTGAAGTCTCTTCTAAAAACTAAAAATTCTACAGCTCCTGCCTCCTCCTACAGAAGTTAAAATAAGTCGGCACGCTGAAGTGAGAGAAATATTTTATGAAACTCTACAAAGCAGGTCTAGTTCTAATTCAGGGCTACTCACAAATGTGATAAACCAACATTTTAAAAAATCTTAATACTAAAATTATTTCTTGAGACTAAAGAAATCTCTTTCCAAGAGAAAACTAATTATTTGGGGTTACTAAAATTTCACTTACTTCACAGAAAGATTTAAAAGGAATAGCTCACTAGGTAACCTTCTTAAAAATATATAATTTTAAAAGTTGTCATAATTTATTTTGTTGTAATTTTTATGACTTTCTAGTTGTTTTATATTTACTTTGGAATTATTTGCAGCTGACATGGGATCTGGTCGCTTTAGCTTCAAGTTTCTCCATTGCCTGATGTCTATTCAAGGGAGTTTGTGGCTTTTGGATAATAAACCAACCAAGATATTCCATTATGCAGTTGGTTTACTTATAGAGAAATCCATATTTTTATACTAATCAAATTATAGCTTATTTCCAGTGTTCTTTAAAGGATTTTCTTATTGGGTTGGCCAAAATGTATTTTTTTTTTCTGTAAGATGGCTCTAGTAGCACTTAGTTGTTTTTAACTTCATTCAAAACAATTTTGTTAGATTGTATTGTGATAGCTGTCATAGCAGCATGCATTAAAAACACTTAACAAAATTGGTGAATTTTTGTGCAGCCATTTTAATATTGAAGATGGAAGAAAATATACAACATTTCAGCATATTATCCTTTATTATTTCAGTGAAGGTAAAAATGCAACTGAAACACAAAAAAAGATTTGTGCCGTGTATGGAGAAGGTGCTGTGACTGACTGAATGTGTCAAAAGTGGTCTGCGAAGTTTGGTGCTGGAGATTTCTCATTGGACGATGCTCCACGGTTGGGTAGACCAGTTGAAGTTGGTAGAGATCAAATTGAGACATTTATCAAGAACAATCAGTGTTCTACCATGCAGGAGACAGCCGACATACTCAAAATATCCAAATCAGTAAAGTTATTGGTAAAAATGAAAAACATATCTTCTATTTTGTGGAAAAAAACTAAACGGGCTTTTTGGCCAACCCAGTATTTTATACACTCAATGGGTTTCATTAATGTAAGGCACAAGACTAGTTTCTCACACCTGTTCAAGCTGAAAGTGTTAAAAAATGATAAGGATGGATAACTTACCACCCAGGAAAGCAACCCTACTTAGATGACTGTCTTAATAGCTAGCTGAAATTGATGAGCACATTCTAATTCAGTGAGAAGAACCAGATGCAATGCTTATGCTTTATGAAGTAAATTGATGATTGTCAAATTAAGACCTATTTCAATTTATTCATGAGTCAAAATTTATGATGACTGGATTTTTATTTTTACAAAACATAATTCACAATAGAAAAGAAAAATAACAAACGTAAAAATCTATAGAAAAAAATTGTTTTGCTAGTAAAAGGTTATAAATTTTAAGGATTTGATAAATCTTAGAATGAAAACCACTGACTTAGGAGTGATAAAAGCACTAGAGATATAAATTAAAGAAGTTTCTATGGTTCTTTTTTAAAAAACATGTTCTTTTCTGGAAAAAATGCAAATAGGCATTCCAAGTGCTTATCTGCATAAAACGGCATGTATTAATTGACTCTGTCCATAAAACTCCCCCATATGTTGTCCGGAATTCACGCGAGGTGCTTTCACCAAGTCCCTCCTCCACACTTTCTGGCTGTGCGGTTACTCCTTAGGCTCAATAACAACACATTCTCTTATCGGACACCACTGGACAAAGTGACTTTGAAACTGCGAACACAAACAGCGGTGTGGCTCAGCTAATCTGGTGTGACAGGCTCACCACTCAGGAACGGGGCCTGTCTGTCATGTGTTGGAGGCAATGCTGAAAATGTCTCTCAGGGAACTTGGCGGCGTGAAGCCTTTCTTCCTGGCAGATCCAAGTCCCTGGCAAATCCGGGAGACCTTGGAGGAAGGCGGTGAACTTCACAAACACTGAAGACAGAAACAGTGGAGAAAGATGGTTTTCTGTTCTCAGAGGCGATATTAGAAAACTTTATAAAAAGAAAGAAAAGATAAAGACTTTCTTTAAGCTTACAGACTCACCAGATGACTAGTCCGTGGGGGTTTAGATTGACTGACCATAGAATAATGGAGCCTGCGCCTTAACAGCACTTCCTGCGCCTGTGCGAGCAGACGCGCCCACAGTGCACGGAACGCGCGCCGCGAGCCTGCCCCGGCCCGGGCCGCGCCGAGCAGCCCCGAGGCTGATTCTGACGCTATTCCCAAATGCGAGGGAGCTGTTCACAGGCTTGGTAGCAGTACACTTAATGAAAACACACGTTGCACTTTCCAAATCAGAAGTAAAAATGTAATGTAATAAATGTTTTTAAAAGTTTTTAAAGTAATTTAAAGGAGAGAGCAAAGAAAGGAAAGCATTGAAGAAATAAATCTGTAAAATAATTCCATCACTAGGGTTGAGTTTTTCCCCAAGCTTAGATTTTAAGGTTTCCACATGGTTGAAGAGCAAACTGTGCAGTGACTAAGAGTAAGTCTCATAATATGAAAAAAAAATTAAGTGCCATTTTGTGGATGGGGTGGTTTGTATGAAAAAAATTGAAGTGAGAGAAAAATTAAGACTGAAAAATAAATTTTTCTTAATTATATTACTGTTTAAGAAGCTACATATAGTAAAAATAAAGCAGTTTTTTGATACTGTGTTAGTTTATTAGATACTGTGAAAGTTGGGCTTTCTTTTATTTATTAAACTATGTAATGCATCCATTTAATATGTGATATATTGACCTAGTATTGAAATGCATTAATAACAATTGTTCAGTTTATCACATTAAAATTTAGCAGTGACACTGTGATGTATGCTCAACGCCTCAAAGACAATTAGAAAATTATACCGAAACGGAGTCTCTTTTTGAAAATGTATCTTTTCAAAACCTCTTTCAGTCTATTTCAGTCTTTGGGATAGAAATGCTCACTTATCAAACCTTTATTTTTATTTGCCTGAGATATCTAGGTGTCCAAATCTTTTGAAAACATGGGTAGTTCTCAAAGTTAAGTTTATTGTTAAACAGAATACAAAACGTGTTTTCTGAGCTCCAGTTAGGCCACCAGCCATGATGTGGATTCTTTGGTCGACATAAGAGAAAACGGCCAGTTCTCCCCTTGGGCGGCCCACAGGCTCGCGGGCGGATCTAGATGTGCGCACATAAAACAGCGCGGCACGCGATCACACACTGTTGACACAGTGCTGCAAATGCCATTGCGGTGGCCCTTTATGGCACATCTCATGTATCATTTAAAAAACAAGGGAACTGCAGTTGTGAATTTCAGTCCATTTGGTTCCACAAAACATTATTTTATGAGGCCATTAAAACTGACTTGGTACCTGTAGTGGACACCACGGCTGTGAATGTGCTTCCAGACATTTGAATGAACGCGTTAAACCGTCCTCACTATTGGCCATCGCGACTGTTTGTCATCGTGAAAAATCTAGGAGCAAACCCATGAGGGCCTCCTACGGAGAGAGAACTGTACGACCGGTCGTGGCCGCCAGAATGTGTCCGATGTCTTCTCTGTGTCCAAGCTCCAAGTAGACAAGAAGTCAATGGGCTGGCATTGACAGGAGTGACGACAGTCAATTTTTTAAAATCTTAATGTCTTCCTATGGCAGTTTCCAAACCTGTATTTCATAAGCTATTAAAATAATATTTAAAACTGGGTCTTCTACAGACTGCAAGCCGTGTCTCCCAATATATACCTTAATACCTGATCCCCATGTGATGGTACGTGGAGGGGGCACATCATAAATGAGAGACCAGTGTCCTTATAAAAAAGACCCGCCAGAGACTTCTAGGAACCAGGAAGCAGGCCTTTTACCTGGAACATCAGATCTGCTTGCAACTTGACCTTGGACTTCCCAGCCCCAGAACTGTGAGAAATAAATGTCATTTAAAAGCCACCCAATTTGTGGCATTCTGTTACAGCAGCACAAGCTAAGACAGGATCTGTTTATAAAAACTGTTGGGAAAAACAATGCCAAAACTTTTGTCATAGTTTTGCTATAAAAAAAGTAAATTCAAGTCATAATCTGAAAATTAAAGGCACTTCTTTAAATTCAACCAACATAACTCTGTGAGAACACTTTCACTAATGGGTCCTTACTTTTCTTTTTACGACAAACCTTTGACTCCACTGTGGCTGGACTTAGGGGTTTTACTGTGGGAGAATTCTCTCCCCCCTATTCTACATTTTATTTTCCTCCCTGAAAAGTGCCAGGCTCCCTGACCCATGACCAGTGATGAGCTAGGGATTCGTGAGGGGCAGACAATGCGAAAATGCCCAGGGGCCTGAAATGGTGGCAGTACAGGGCCCGCCTGCAGGAGCCACCTTCACACTGTTTCCTCTGTGAGTTTTTCTCCCAACCCAGGAGCATGGAGAATAAACACAATGTGAACAGGGCTGTGAATCTGGGCAAGACAGCAACCCTTCTTGAGATACAGGGCACCTTGCCATCTGGATGCTTTACCTCGTTAGCAGTGCGATAGACCCTGGATTGTTAAAGAAACGTTACATTTTCCTAAAAGTACCAAACGTCTTTCTATTGTGTTTCTTTCCTCTTTATTTTTTTCAAGGGCGTAATGGGGTGACTATTGTTATGATGAAGCAAGAGAAATAACACGGGGAGGAGACCGTAGGAGATCTGGTGAAATTGCAGTTTCGAAACGTGTCTATTTTTCTATTCCTTACATCAATATACCCCTTTGTCTATGAGCTCCCAACGGTCGCCAACTCAAGGGAGTTCTCAAAGATTCGGTGAGCCAGAAAAGGTGTCACCACCTCAGTGTCATGCCCTCTGTCTGACTCTGACAAGTCAGAGTCACAAGTGAGGATGGGTCTGGCACTGCTGTCACCGCCATTCCATTCTTGAGAGGGGAGCATCACAACAGGTCATTATTTCACCAAGGGAGGCGAGCTTGATGGCATCAGTCACAGTCTGAAGTAGAATTCCCAAAATTCTTGCGTCTAAAACCAAACAGTTTACATAATCTGAAGACCTAACCTATTTCAGCAGACCTAGGCTGCCTGGCAGACCACCCTCCAGCATTCTCAGAAGCACTTTGAATTGATGGCAGACGCTGCCACTGAGCTGTAAACAATTTGTGGAACCTCATAAAATATTCAATGTGGCTTTCTTTTGGGGGCTAGAGGATTAGGAAGCAGATTCTGCAAATATTGCTGCAGTCATATGGAGAATTATCCGGACTAAATATTTTAAAAATTATGGTTTAAGTAGTCTACCCCAAGGATGTCCCTCGTCACTTCATTTCATTTCCATTTTTCAGCATTATGGTATTTTTTGTAGAATTTGTCTGATGTGATGAAAATGCATCGCTGGCTCAATTGAAGCCAAGAAGTCTCAAGAGTGTCCGTGGATAAATGCCCAACTTCTTGATCAGAAATAGTGTCCTACAGAAAAGGCTAGCATGTGGCATTAAGTCCATAAATCTCCGTGTGAGGAAAGAAATCAAGATGAATAATCTTGGAGTGGACCCAGAGAGGATGGAAGCAAATGGTATCGGATGACTTCTGAATGCATGGGGGGTGAAAGAAATGGAGCCCGTTAGCCGATAATGGCTGACGTACACAGGGAGAGCAGGGACGTCGCGTAGGACAGAGGTGGCTCAATGAAGAGGAATGATTTCAGGCAAACACTGTCCAATTGAATTGGAAAGAACTACACCAAACAACGCCATACATCTCGGCTTAATAAATGAGAAGAGCGTGAGGAGGAGCCGTGTCGGAAATGGGACGCAAACCAAGATAAATAATGTCCGACAGTTGTTACTGAGACCAGCTGGGTAAAGTAAGATAAATGATATCAGCCACCAATCTTTAAGTGAACGAGTAGCAAATCCAGATCGATGTTTCCAGATTTAAAAATAAATAAATAAGGCAGTATCCTCAGTGAATTTTTGAGTGGTGCCAGTATAAAAGCTAGGTCTAGTGGCTACTACTGACTGCCTATTCCACATATACCTTACATCCTGCAGACATACCCTAATTTGGTTCAGTTAGCTTCTCCACGTCCACCCGTCCTTTCTCAGCCAGGTTGGGCAGGTTTCCAAGAACACCCATAATATGTAATAAATTAATATCTCCTGTTCATGTCACCCTTGGGAAAACTGAGAAAGGGTTCACTCACATTATTTTCTGTAGGGTGTATCTGTCTCTCACTGGATTTAAACAAGGTGGCACATCACTCCAGCTTGGTCAGGGACCTTCCACTCCAAAGACACTGGCCCTGGGATGAAGCCGAGAGTACCCGTGGCAGAATGTTAAGACAAAAACACCATTAGTCACTGAAATAACCCTGAGACGCTCCCCACCTTTCAATTTCCTGTTATGTGACATAAATTTCCTTATTCTTTAAGGCACTTTGAGTTTGTAAATCAAGGGAGAGGGAGAGAGACTGACTTTGATTAAAACCCTCTCCAATTTGAGAAGCAGTTCTTCTCAGTGCTGTTCTTTTGAGTGCACGATATTCTTTGTCTTGATTTAATTGGGGCAGATTCTGGAGAGCCCACTGGCACACAGCATCACCTGTGCTCGGATGCTGTGAGGTGGACAGGGAGCTTAGTGAGGGCCATCAGGTGTGGAGGAACTTGCTCTGGGACGGCCTGGACTCAAGAAGGCCGCCTGTCCCATCCTCGGGGGCCTGCCATCACCTCGCCCTCTTTCATGTTTTCTGATTGAGCAAAGACGATCTGAGTGCATGTTTGTTGCCCTTAACCAGCCAGTTATAGAAAGAAAATTATTTCTGAAAACGAATGCGTCGTCAGGATCGGTCTGTACACCTGCAGCAGCAGTCTGGGCACGCACACAAGTGGCACTCCGCGCCGGCTCGCTGCGGGTGTCCGGCCACCAGGGCCCTCACAAGGCTTGCAGTCAGTATCCGGGCGTCCTCCAGGAGTTTCCGGCCACCGGTCGGGTCTGTGGGCTGCCGCTGCTCCTGAGCACTCCGCCCTCTGACGCGTGGAGGGCTTGCCTTAACCCTCCTCCTCCTTGGCCCCTGGGTGACCCGAAAAGAGCACTTGCTTGGTTAGAGCCAGAACATTCCCCTGCGGCCCTGCTTCTGTCACTTCCTGGTGATGCCACGTTCAGGAGGCTGAATGGGAAGTCCCCCCAGTCTACCGCTCCTCTTCTGAGGTCCTAATTCACAGTCCCAGTGAGCCGAAGGGCTTCAGGGAAGAGGCCAGCTTCCTCAATGGTCCCACGCAACCTGACCACCTCGCAGAGTAGCACTGAGCCCCAAAAAGCACACATGCAGGTGTTACTTGAGACATGTAAAGGTCTGTCTGTGGCTCTGTGATTCGTACAAAATGCTTCCTGGAAGCACCACACCCTCTTTCTCCCAGCGGACTGCAGTCACCACAGCAGGGCCCCTTCCTGTAAGGGGGCCCGAGGGACACGCATCCAAATCCACCTGTCCTGTGAGCGTGTTCTGTCTCATTTTGTCTCTAAGACCCCTGGCCAGGCCTGTGCAGTTCTTGAGTCTGGTCCTCGACTGCACCCACCGCCTCTTTTCTTCTCTGGCAATCTCTTTGATTTCTTGGGTTGAGCCCTCAGTGAAGCCGACTCAAAGTCTGCGTCTGACCTCTTTCCTGGGCTGCAGTTCCACCTTAGTGGCACTGAGACACTTCCAGTTGGATGCCACTCTGAAAATGGCATCTTTTTGGCGGTGCCTTCTAAGCCGTGTCTTCAGTTTCCGCCCTTGTCACCTAAACTGGCACCAAACGAGTGCCGTAGCAGGTGGCCCGGCCGTCTCGCCCCATGCTTGCCCCTCTCTCTGTACCCCTGACTGAGCTTCAGCGGAGTTAAGTCCCCCCATTCTTCAGCTTTTCAGACTCACATGACCTGGATTCTCATCCAGATTTCCACCTGTATAGCTCACCTGCAGAAAGTCTCCCCTCTGACCGGCCTCTCCCCGTGAACGCGAGTGGTTTACCACCTGCACACACTGGCCTCTGCCCTTCTCATCTGAACCCTCCGCACTTCCTTTTCCTTTAGAGAGCTTTGTTGTTCGTGACAGACTGCATTTCTGGCAAGGAATGGCTCTTTCCATTCGATATTTCTTAATTCTCTGAATTTTGATGATGTTTATTATTTTCACTCCATATTGGAATCAAATGAGTATTTTGAAATCAAATTCCTATTATAGTATTTCTTCTAAAAATGTCCACAGAACCATAATTATGGGCATGTTCTCTCATAGGTGTCAGTTACTGGGAAGCAAGGGAAAAGTGCCAGTGCACTTCCACCGAGACCCCGATTTTATGTAACGACCCTTCCCATAAACGCCTGTGTCCTGCTCACACGGAGTGGCTAAAAGCAGGTACCATGAGGACTCCGCCGAGCCTTGCCCGGGCCCCTGGATGGTCCTCTGAAGCAGAGTCGGCCCACCTGCCTGAGACGCCCCCCGTCCCCTGCAGACCAGCCCTATGCTGCCGGGGAGCCTCTGGGTCACAGAGGTTTGGCTTTCACTCTCGTTTTCAAGAGCTCAGCTGCGATGCATGGACGTACGGATTTGGGGAGATTTACAGGTCGCATGCAAAGTGCAGGCGGATTCCTTGGCTAGTGGCATCACGCAGATACCTGTTTGATGTACATTGATCCAGCAGGTCAGGCTTCGTTATTCCACTTACAGGCAGGAGGGTTGCGGGAACTCGCCTACATGAGTGAGGTGAGAGGGAATCTAGGGTTCCAGTATCCGCCCCTCCCCTAGGACTGCTCTCTCCCCGAGACTTCACGTTGCGGGTTTAACTCTGCGGTCGTGCCCACAGAGCATCAGGAGCGTGTCTTTTTCTCTCAGAATGCTTCACATGGCCTCCCACGCGGTTGGAGATCATTAAATATTTATTTAGTTCCTTAGAATGCAGGCTTCACAGTCCAAATGGAGAGCTCACTTCCTCCCATAAAATTTGGCGGTGAAAATGAGCCCAAAGAGGCTTAATTTCATTTCGAAGAATTTATGTCTGACGCCACAGCACTATCAATTAGAATCACGGCGTATTTGCCGAAGGAAGGCTCTCTAACAGGTCTGAATCCTCGGCGTTTTCTGTTTTGCTCTGGCGTGTAAATCAGCGTGCAAGCACACAGAGAGCCTTCAGTAACCCACCCAGTTATGCTGTTTGATTATTTGTTTTGTTTTTAGTTTAACCAGCCTGCCTCTCTCCCAAAGAGCACGTCAGCACTGACATCAGCATTTCTCCAAACCACTCACTCAGCAGAAGTGATAACATAAATGCACCTCCCATTGAAGGATAGTGGCTTTCGAAAGTAAATCATTCACATCCTCATTATTAATCTCTAATCACTGCACTTACTGGAATTATTATAATTCCACGTAGGACCGCAGGAATCGTGGCCGCACTGGCTTCTGCACGGAGGCACTCCGCTCTCTCAGCAGAGTCCGTGCGGCCTGGCCAACGGGGACAGGAGGGCGTGACGCCCGCCCCAGTCAGACCCCTGTTTCCGTGAGCAAGTGCAAACTAGGAAGTTCCTTCCGGCTGAACCCACAGACTCTCAGATTTGCTTCTTTATTAATGCTTTCCGTGTAGTCATTCATATACTTCTTTTGCATCCCAGGGACAGCCTGGGCATTAGATGCGGTGGGTAAAGGCAAGCGTGTGGTCCGGCCTCCCTGCTGATAAGACGGCGGAGAGCACACAGAAGTGGGGCTGCTTCTCTGTGCCACTGGGTGACTCAGCCGTAGCTCGCAGCGGGAAGGTGGGGACTTCCTTCCGTCAAGTCCAGTGAGTTGGCACACCCCCGACCCAGGAAGCAGCACACCTTGCTGAGCACTGACAGAGTGGCCTCAGATGGCAAGTTTCCACTTTTCTGTTTCATAAAAATGTAGCTGCCTTTTCAGCTTACACAAAGAGGGTCAAACTTTGCCTGATTGGAGAACATAAGTGGCGTAAAAAGAAACTAAATACAGCCGCAGTTTCAGAGAATACCTTACTTTGCCATGTGTGATGCATACCCACGTTTTTGGCCCAAACTTTCAGGGGAAAAGTCTTTCATTTTAATTTTTTAATTCAATTTTTTATCTCTTTATATTTAGAAAAAAACCTGATTATTGTATTCCAGGATATTATTTTGCATATGGGTATCATTATTGCTTTCTAGAGTTTACACTTTTAATGCATAAGCATAAGTAAAAGAATCAAAAACTTTTACTTAGATACGGAATTAGTACCACCCATGTATAATATGCATCCTTATTTTTCCCTCAAAAATTTGGATAAAAAAGTGTTCATTATACACAGTCAAGTACAGTAATTATAAATTGGCATTTTATAAATTGGCATTTTCAAATCCCAGTGGTAGCATGCGTGATTCTGAGCTGGTGTCATACAAATACCAACGTTTTATCCCCTTAGGCCAAAGATGCACTCAGTGTCATATCACGTATTTACCCCGGTGAGACCAGCCCCGCTGACTTGCACCTGGCTCCTCTAATTAGCCAGGCGGACGCCGCCCACTTCTGAGTGGCAACAGATTGTGTTTGACTCTAGCAAACCTCCCAAACCCATGAGCTTGGTAAAAGGTGACAGTATCTAAGGCTGCACGCGTATGCGGTAAATCGTCAGTGTGTCACTTAAGAAATAAAACAAATATTGATAAAAATCATTTTATCATTGTTCCTACCTTTGAGCCCTGTCACATCAGGTACTTTGTGTGTTTCCTGTGAGCTCACGGCCCACACGCCCATTTTGCAGTGGACGAGGGCCAGACACCGGCTCCCGGGGCTCGTCAGTGATCGGGGTGGGACTCAGACCCGTCCGGCTCTGAGGTGTCCTCTCTCTCACTCTCACCTTCTCGTCCAATGTCGTGGCTTCCTACCGGTGATTTCAGGGACTGTTAGCCTCCGCGAAGCCCACAGCCCTTCAGAATCTGACACACATTCCATCGTTGTGCAGAAAGTCTCTGAGAACATAAATAACTGGAAGAGCAAGGACTGCATGTGGGGAGGCATTTTTCCACCCGCGGTCTTTCCAGTGTCAGTGGATATAAGTGACCGTAGTGACCGTGTGTTAGTATTTGGCTGGGACAGTGAAGGGGATGTGAGCTCCATTAGGAAGGGGAAATTTGTAGATGAAGTTCACTCTGGACTGTGAAATTGTGAGAGCAGGAAGAAGAGGTCTTCCCTCCCTCTTCCGAAGGACAAGGATACAATGTAATCCACAAATGCAAGTGAAGAAAAATGGCACAAAAGAAAATGTTTCCTTCTCTCCTTGACTCATGACAGCCCTCTCAGAGCTCAGCGGGAGAGAGGGGAAGAATGCAGATGACAGAATAAACACCAAGCAAAGTGCTGTTGTTTAGGAAAGAAAATATTTACACTTCATTGCACCGGCCTAATCTAAATGCAGATGTGCTAGTAAAATAAAGTTCAAAAGCATTTATTCCAAGGACCTCATGTAAAAATTTTTAAAGAAATGCATATTCCTATGATTTATAGTTAACATACACTTATCTGTTATATCCACATACTTAAGAGTAAACACAATGTAATGTACAAATGGAATGGAGAGGAATATCCCTCTCTAGCCTATTGTGTTCTGGTATATTCTTACCTTTGCTTTGGAGGAAACATTTGAAGAGTAAGAGTTTGCACAGTAAAGTTCTTTTAAAAGTGGTGCCCATAGTTGCACTCAGAAACATATTTATATTTATGTCTTTCACGTGTCTAAATTTATGTGTATATGTACATGGTGTATGTCATCGATATATGACATATGAACTTACTGTGTGAAGAAGCCAACCCTCACTCACTGTTGACTCTGCCCGTCGTCTCCCTGGATCCAGGAAGGGGGGCAAAAGGTTAAGTCAGTAACAGCCAAACAGCACTGGGCCGGTAAGACGTGTGTGGCATTTAGAAACTCCCTTTTGAGATACACGTTTAAGTCTGAAATCAGAAATTGTCCTGCACACTTTCCATATCTGTTTCGTGACCACTGCTTATCCTGACTGTTGTCTGCAAGCGCGTTTCCCGGGAGCACTCGGTAGATCCCTGGCTGTCGGTGTTTGGTTTGGCCCCTCCGGGTCCGACAGGGAAGGATGCAGACAATAGGAAAAACACTAGGTTTAGAATCAGATGATCTTGAAGTGAGATTCCAAATAGAACAGTTACTAACTGTACAGTTTTTGTGGGTTATTTAAAATACCCAAGCTTCAGTCCCTCTTACATAACATGGAGACCCTCGCTATGCCCTAGTATTACTGTTAGGGTTCTGTGAGATAACCTTTTGGAAGGAAAAACTTTTTTTTTCCAGACCGATGATATTTAGTAAACATCCATAGACCAAAACTCAAACTAAATACCTGCTTGTGAAAGACAGTGAGCTTTAACTGTCCAGCTGGCTGTTTCCATGTGTGGAAGCATCGGGAAGCTTCCGCGCTGCCACCCTCGTGGTCACTTGGCTCAGTGCGCTGTGTGCCTTCTCCCTCCCTGCGTCTGTGTGCCCTGCACATAGGCCAGGCCCAGGCACCCTCACGCCAGCCTGCCCCCCTCAGGTGCCAGCATCCACCCTCACAGGGCCATCCCATGGGCTGGCTCTCGGCCCTGGCCCTCTCCCTGGTCGGAGAATCGCTTTTAACGTTCATGTTGTATTAAAAATCTTAATTTGGATGTGTGATTCCCCGCTGCCCTGTACCAGGCCTTGGACAGTGCTGTTTTCCAAAGTCTAAATGAAGATCGAACAGTTAAGCCAGCATTACGGTGAGTTTCTCACTTAAAACCACTAGGAACACATTAGCAGAAATGCAATGGCAACAGAGCATAAAACAAAAACAGGTTGGAATAAACGTAGAAACAGAAAACTTCGAGATCAGAAGTCCCCCTTGTGATGAACTAGGTACAAACAAAACCGAAGGAGAATACTGACCGAATTTTTTTTGAAAGGAAAACAGAAATAAAAGAAAACCTGAAACTGCTCCACGCCGAACGGCATTTTAGAGGTGGAGTCCTCTGAGGTGTGTCTGCACGCGTCCTCTGCTGGACTTCAAACGCACAGCCTGCCTTTCCCCGCGTTTGAAGTCAGATCAGTGCTCGGGAGTGGTTCGAGTGTGACCAGAAGCAAAACTATCTCTTTGTTGTTGTGTTTTTTTTAAAGTGCAGAAGGCCATGAAGGTGCCTTGCATTAAAGTAGTTGGGAAATGCTTCTAAATGGAGAGCTTTCCAGAGGTCCTGTAGGCCCCACTCTGCTGAAGCAAAAGGCACAAGCGGTGACAGGTGACACCTGGCACTGTGGCCATGCAGATTGGTGGTCTAATTTAAATGATTAGCACAAAGGCATCTGGATCAGAAGCACACTTGGCTCTGAGCATCCTGATGAACCTACTTCCTGCTCAAATGCCTTTGTAGGCTCTAGAAAAGAGGAACACATGAAATCGTCACGGACACGTAGTTAGGCGGGCTCCCTCGAAAGAATTCCCAGGACGGACCCAGGGCCTGTGGAACGTCAGAGGAAAGGATCCACGGGGAGGCCTTGGAAAGACGTCCAGAAGCGGACGCAGGGGAAGCTGTTGTCTTTGGCTCCTTCCCACGGCGCAGCGAGAACCTACGATGTGCCTGGCACTTCCTAGTCACTGGAACACACGGAGGAGGTCCGTGCTCTGAGGGTTTGCATGCTAGTGAAAGGGGCAGACGACAGGCTGGTCAGCTCTGGGTCAGTGACTTCAGGGAGCAAGAAGCGAGGCGAGGCGGTTACTGGAATCCCCTGCCTTGTCCCAGAGCCCCTGCCCCCACGGCCACTGGTCCTTACTTTCCGAGTTGGCCCCGTGACCTTGCCTGAACCGGAGCCTGCCTGTGACACGCTGTCTGCTCTCTCTGGCCTTTCAGAATCCCATTCTTTTTGTTGTAAATTATCATTTTTCTTTGCCATATGTCAGTGAAAACGTCATACTCTTGAGCCCCTGCCCAGGAGGCACGTGTCCTGGTCTTTTCCTGAGGATTAGGGGAGGGGAGAGTCCCAGTTGGGGTTGGGGGTGAGTCACCCCTTCTGTCCCACTCACCTGATCGTACACAGGCGTTTTATTGTCTTACTTTCTAAGTTTCAATAGAAAGGTCTTAAAATACCTAAACGGATGTTTCTTTTATAATCAGAAAAATTAAAAGTTTTGAACATTTTAATATATTTAAAATGTCATGTATTTTAGACATTTGTTCTTATTTCCAAAAAGAAAGCGAAAGGTGAGCTGTGGGCCTATTCTCCCACCTGTTTCCCAGACAAGTAACACAGGTGAAATGTTTCAAACAAAAAATTATATTTATGTGGACATAAGGCCATACAATTTATATATTCGCAGATACAATTACCAAATAAATGCATGGCACAATATTAAGCTTTTTCATGATTAATGAAAGAACAGAAGTCCATTTATAGCTTCAGTGCTTAAAACACATCCTCCAATTTTTAACTCTGATCCTCCTACTTGGGAAGGTGATAAAACCACCTGCTGTTGGTGGGAAGTGCAACTTCATACAACGCTGAGGGAGGGAAATGATTCACATGTTCCTTTCTTCTATACTGCCAGTGTATTTTTTATTTTTCTGATATAAATATTGTTGAAAAGAAAAACAAAAGCAACTACATGTATAAAGACACTTCCTGCTGTATTTGTAACAAGAAAAAGATGTGCAACTGAAATATTTGAGCACAGCAGGATTGCTACAAAAGTATGACATGGTGTTTTATTTCATGTCATCATAATCAGGTCTTGCTAATGATGTAGACTATACAGTAACATGAACATTTTTATAATCAATTAATAGCCAAAATTAACTATGTATGTTTATAGCCATAGTATATACATTCACTCACTTACATTGTAGGTGAACATTACACATAAAAGCAAAAGGACTAAAGACATGAAAATAATTTGACTTTTAACAGTAGCAGAATGACAGGTAACTTTCAACTCTATCGTTGGCCATTATTGCTGCTGTTATAGCCACAGAATGTTGGCATGATTGTGGTTTATGAAACTGATAAGACAAATACCAACTTATTGTGGCTTCGGGGCCCTTGCGCCCTGTTCCCTCTCCTGGAACCCTCGTCCCCTGACGGCCGCGTGGCCTGCTCCTTCGCCTTTTTCAGGTCTTGGCTCCAGTGCCCGCCTCCCACCCTGGCCATCGCGTTTCAATTGCAGATCTTGCTACCTGACGACTGTTCTTACTTCCACTGCCCTTTTTAAATTTTCTTCTTAAGATTTATCATGATGTAAGGTATTATCTCTTTTGCTTGCTTACCTGGTTTATTTTCTGTGCTCCATCCTTTTGAAAACAAGAAAACAGGGCTTTTCATACTCCTGCTGGTCTGACCTCAGTTCACTTCTCCAGCTGCTCCCATCTCTAAAGCCTCTTGCTTCTTCCATCTGGTCACACGTATTTGGAAAACCTCAGAAAATCAGACAGGTTGAATGGAGGAACACATAGCTATATGGGTGTGCAAGAGAACACAGAAGGTGGGGCTTATTGGATCTACTTGGTAAATATGTTTGCTGTATTTTTTTCCATTAGCTTTGTGGGTTTTAAATTTTTCATATAAAAAACTGGGAGAAATCTCATCAAGCAAATAAATGTTATGTGCAGAAATTATTTTGACCTGACTTGAACAAACTATGATAATATTACTTCAAAAACCAGGGAAATATGACCACTGACGTGATCAAGTAAATAAAGCTATTAGCTTTCTAAAGCCTTATATTTTGATAAATATTGATTTTTTTAAAAAACATTTTAGAAAAATATATTGAAATGTTTAATGAATAAAGTGCTATTGTGTCTTGGATTTTCTTTGAAATAAGGAAGCAAAGAAAGTTAGAAGGGAGAATTAAAATAAAAATAAAACAAGAGTTTGCTATCATTGGTAACAGAAGGGGCTGGATGATGAGCACTTAGGGGCTTAGGCTACTCTGTCTGTGTTTGCATTCATTTGAAAGTTTCCATAATAAAAATTTAAACAGCAGTTCACATTTCTTTCTCCGTCATCACACCATATGGAGTCATACTTAATTTTGCCTCGTTTGCTGGACCCCAAATCCAACTGTTGTGTCCCAGTAGCACAGAGCCTGGGTATATGGAGTGAGGTCTAATGAATATTTGCCAAGTATTGAATTCGAAATCTCAAGAGTAATAAAGCCATATAAATATTAATTAATTCTAATAAAACTATTTTAAAATTTATTATTATTCTTTCATTAAGGAACACAGATGGGAATTCACTTTGCTAATTAGGACCATCTGACTACTTAGGATCTTTAGAATTCTGTGCGAGTACAAATAATATGTTAAGAACAATTATATAAGTTTATCCACCTCCAGTTCACAACTTTCTCGGATGATTCTTTTACTTCATCACCACTTCCCGGTGGGCCTCCGTTAGGGGGCTCCCTGCACTGTTCCTTGCCGAGTGGGCCCGTGGCATCGAGCTGCACAGGGAAAGGCAGGCTGGCTGCAGACGCTGCCCACAAAGCCGCGCGCGAACCGCCCTCCGTTAGGTTCTCCCTGGGTCTTAGGCAGGCGCCGGACTTCACAGGTGGGAGACCGACGGGTGCCCTGGGATCGCGGGCCGCCGGAGCCAGCCTTCCGCTGCACGCTCCCCGGGGTCGTGGCTTCGGGGCGCGCCAGGCCCCGTGCGCTCCGAGGCCCGCGGCACCGCGCGCCCGTGCCACTTGGGAACGCGCCCAGGGGGCCCGCGCCTGGGCGCCAGCGTCGGGCCATCCACGTGGCCGTGCGGGCCCGGCCTGCTAGGGAGTCACAGCGGCGGGCGCGCACCGCTGGTCGACAGAAGACACTGATTCTTCTCAGAACTGAAGACGGCGCGTAAGCCTTTCTTCGGCCGCTGTGGTTAGAATGGGAAATTGCAATATGAACGTTTTTGCAGTGAAGAAGTTTGTGTAAATCCCTTCTGTAACAACAAACAAATTTACAGCGTACGATATTTCCTGCAAAGTATGTCATTCCATTTTTAATTATGCATTTCATCATTTGCCTCAGATGTGCACTTTTCTAAGACATATTACTAGTCCCTCAAAGTAAATCAGGAATTAACTTCATAGTGCAGCAAACCAGAAATCACAGAACTAGGTGACTAATAAAAACAAGTAGTGAGAGTCAACACAAAACCTTTACGACCTTCCTGACATTTATAGGCCTGATCCTGAAGCGACTTCTCCTCTGAAGGCCTTTACAAATGCTTAGTGAACAAACAGTTAAGATTTTTATTTGATTGCAGGTACATTTTGGGGACTTACAGAATGAAATATGTTGTCTCTTTTCTCAACTGAGCAGTTCGTAAATATGTTCCTTTTACTACCTCCTCTCCAAAAACAAAAATCCCAGAAGATGAGCTATATAAAGAGGGACCCCCCCCAAAAAAAAAAAAATCCTTGGAATTACCTTCTGGAAGGCAGGCCTTGTAGCCCAGCGCCCCCACCCCAGCTGGTGTTCTAGGAACCCATCTGGATCAGTGGACCAGCTGGCTTTGTTGTGGGAGGCTGTGTTAGGCCTCAGTGAATTTTTTTTCAAGAGTCAACATGTTTGCCCATTTAATGGTGGGTGATTTATCAGCGCACCTGCCTACACCTCTCTGGAGTGTTCAGAAGTTTGTGACCCAAAACAGCATGACCCCCAGACCTCACCCTCCTTATTCACCTGATCTTGCCTCCAGTGACGTTTTTTGTTTCCCTGGATGAAAAAAGTCCTCAAAGGAAAGTGTTTTGCTGATGTGGAAGAGGTGAAACAAAAAATGGCAGAAGCACTAAAAGTTATCAAAATCGATGAGTTCAGACATTGGAGCAGTGAGAAAAATGTCTCAATAGGTGTATTTCATCAAATGGAGAGTACTTTGAAGTGACTGAAGTTTAAATATGTAAGAATAAGTACACAAATTTTTATAAATAAATTCCATTTTTTGGATCCCCCCCTCATATATTGTTATTAAGTTAGAACTAGGAAATATTCTGTCGGTCCTGGAAAATGTAGCCCTTTCACCTACATCTTTAAATAGCAATGTTTAGTGCCCAGAGAGTACACATTGTTATATGATGTTATAGATCCCTCATGCTACAAATGGAACTGGTCATATATATGCCTACACAAATTTGAATTTACATCCCATTCATCTGGGCTTGGTCCAGATGTTTTGGATCAAGCAGAAAAATATCAATATGATTGATTAAATTTAAAAACTGTAATCAATGTTTGATAGATTATAAATGTAACAATATGTGATCCTATCCTTATTATATATAAATACAAGATACAGGGTCTGGCATGAGTAAGGCCTCCGTGAGCGTGGTTGGTAGGGTAATAATATGGGTATAATAAGTTACCGTTTTAATTTGAACATTTCACTTAAAATGTCATGTGGTGTGCTTGAGGGGGATATTGTTATGTTGCAGAATGACATGCTTATGATTCTGTAATAAAAGATTTTTGTAACAAAAAAGCATCATTTGTTCCGGACCCTGTGTGTGCGCAAAGAGATGAGCCTTTGCGTGTCGGTAAAGTACGACTGGAGAATGTTTTTCCTACAGAGAGAAGGCCGTTTAATATTTACTGAATTTAGTATAGTAGCTGAGAACATAGAAACAATCAGAATAGAAGGAAGAAAAAGATTATTATCATACATTGAACTCCATATGTATACAGACAAGACAGACTCTTGGTGACCAGCTTTGCAAACTTAAGACTATGACCGTCTTAATTTTGAAGTTTCATATAGTTGGTTTAGTTCGGACTTTTTTGTATGTGAGAGAAGAGAGAATATTTGATTTGGGGAGGAAGGAGAATATTTGATTTCTAGGGTATTCTGTCATTCCCTAGATTATTTATTTCTCAACTTTCAAAGACTTTAAAACCGTCGGTAACTTACTCATTAGTTTGTTAGCAAAGGAAAGAGTTTACACAAACCGGGCCATAGCGTCCCCGCCTTCGCACCCTCAGTGACTGCGGGGAGAAAGGTGGCCCCTGGAGGAGGACTCACCTGGAGCCGTCCGTGACACCAGGCTGAGCAAATTTCAACCCCATTTAAGAAGATCTCAGGGTGCAAGTTCGGTTTGTCTCCTTCCTGCCATAATCTCAAGAGGAGTCAAGGGTTCACTTCTCCTTTAAAGTCAGAAGGCGGCAAGCCCAGACCGTGTCCGTAGGACAGCAGGGTCAGGGAGGCAAGCGAGGAGCGTGGCACCACAGGGCACAAGAGATGGGCAGCGTTACCTTCCGATACCTGGGAAGAAAGAAAAAGCATTTAAAATGTTACCTAAAAGAAATATATTTTTTAGAAAATCACCATTTGAAGATAGGTATGTGTGTAAACATAAACTATAATACTGATACTGTGACTTACCCAAAAGCAGTTTGTAAGTATAGGTCTTTCTGCATATGAAACTGTTTAATCTTTCTGTTCAATCATACTGACAGTCATTATAAAGTAAGTTTATAACACTTTAAATAAGCTTGCAATTGTGAAAATAGTAGTGCTTTAACCATTTAAACTAGTAGTTATTTTGCTTTTCCTATGGGCAGAGTCGTTTTTAAAACTTAACAGAGAATGTTAAGTCTAATTACATGTGTGCGTACGTGTGTGTGCAGAGGGCAGAGGGAGTGAAACACACACACACCCACAGACTCAGGGTGGGGAAGAGAGGAGAGGGAGGGTGGGGGGTCCAGGAGAGCGCCAGGAGAAGCTCGGGCGTGCAGGTGACGGCCGACTGTGATTTGTGGCTTGGTATCCTACTTGGCAAGGCCTTTCCATCTGCATGGGACCGTGACTTTCTGAATTCTTGATGGCACCATTAAACAGCTGTGTGACACTCACTCTAGAACAAAAATGCTCAGGCAGGGACACTGGAATTAACTGTGGAGAATACAAATTAGCTAACAGATTTATTCCTATCCTGGCAGAGTAAACAGATACCGATGGCGTCCTGTGGTGTGACACATCCCCACCCGCTGCCTCCAGCTCCCTCTTCGCTCCCTCAGCTTCCCTTCAGTGCCTCTGAATGGGTGGTGCGTCTCTGCTCCTTGAAATATCGGCCTGTTTGCATTCCTCAGATTGCTAACAGATTGTGTCTCACCGAAGTAGCTCTGTGATGGCTTTCCCTGTAGACTGTCGTCCTCTTTCCATTTGTTTGCTTTTTTCCCTCCAAGGTTTTAAAAAATAGAAAATAAATGTCATTTCTTTATTTAGCAATGTTTCGATTGTACATATTGGTATTATCTTTTTAATAACTTTGTTTCTAAATTCATCTGCATGACTAAAATATGAACTATTCAAAGTAAAATTTCATAATCAAAATAATATAATAACCCCTCCCGTGTTGTACCATCAGTGCGAATCACCACAAGAGCTCTGTCCATCTTTCTACTTAGAACAATGCTGGGACTGGGTAAAATCCTGCATTTGCCTTAGAACTTTTATTTTTATTTTTATTTTTTAGTATGAATAAAATCTTCACATTTCTACATTACGAGACAGACTCAGCTCTAGAAATGTTTATTATATTTTTCATCCTGACTGTATTTCATATTTCACCTAAGTCAGAACTGCTCTTTTGAAAATGGATAGGCACACCACAAAGTGATAAAATGACACTAAAAAGAGACACGTCCCAAGTCAGAGAGAGCAGGCTCCCAAGACTTGGCAGGTAACATGAGTTCTCACGGGTGCATGCTACCTCCATTCCAGAAGGCTCACTCCAGGCACCTTTCTTTCTCAGCTGTGACTGGTTGTACGTGGGTCAGTGCCCGTGTTTTCTGTTTCCTTTGTTTCCCTTGCAGACTCCACACCGGGAATGACAGGCACTCGCCCACGAAGGTAGTGGACACGGACCACTAATCGTTGCTCTACTCACAGCAGCCTCCACCCGCACGTAGCGTCGTGCTCACTCTCAAATGGCTTCATTCTGCAGTGTTGCCGGGTCTAAATTCTCATGAAAATGTGTTTTTCCCTTGAAAGATGACGAGATTAGGCCTAATAAAATAAAGGGTGCGTCAGCTGCCACGGGGGGAACTGACAAAGTCCTCCACGTGCGTAAGTGGGAAAGAAAGCCTCACACTGGCGTGCAGCCCCGGATGCTGCTCCCCAGAGTTCAGGGTCTTCGCTTGCTGATGCAGGAACGTCCACTGAGCTCGGTAAATTCAGACGGTGCGTTGGATGACGTACATTATTAATATACGTTCGTTGATAGATAACAGCGCAGGAAAGAATCAACTGCAGTCTCTTCAGATGGAAGATATCGACACTTGGACCCATGTGCATGTGTCTACAGTGCCACCTATGCGAAGAAATAATAAATAATAAGTGCTAAAATACTTACCTTTATGTAGGTAACATACTAAATGTGGCATCTGAAATGATTTGATACCAAATATCCAAGGCCAGTATGAAAGGACAGTTGTGTTCTGGGGACTGGTAAGAGTGGCGTGATGGAATGAAATCAACTTGGATTCCAAACCAGGCTTATGACCCACCTCCACCGTGTGCTCTGTCATTTGACCTCAGGCAAGTCACACAAGCTCTCTGAGCTCTGCAACTTCAGCTTCCGTGAAATGCAAAACGGAGCAGTTCTCAGGGTCATCGTGAAGGAAACGTATGAAACCCATCACAGACCGTCAGATATACACCCGTGTTAGATCACTCACTTCTGTTATTAGACAGAAATCTCGGCATAAATGTATCCAGCCTTTGGTGTCTTTGTGACATCCCCCTTTAGCGTGCATTTCCTCCCTTCCCCGAATCCACCCTCCTTCCCGTGTCAGTAGGAACCTGCTCTAGAGAAGAATCAGAGAGCAATGTGGACCAAGGAGGACGAGGCTTCAGCATCATGCGGGCGTGCGGGACCCTCGGGGTTGCCACTTAGCAACAGCAGCTCATTGGGCCGACGGCTTAACCCTGCAAGACCTCAGAATACCGATGAACCACTATGACTGTTGAACAGACTAAAACTAATATGCTCTAGCCACAGAGCAGCCTCCCAGACAACCGGTAGTCATCGTACTTGTGTGCCAAACTCTCGCTGATAACTGATCACGGTTTAAAGACATTCAAGGTTTCGGTGCTGGGCGCACCTCCCGCCAAGTTTGGTGTCAGGGCACAGCAGAGATCGAGGCCACTTTCGGTAACCTCCTCCTTTTGAGGGTGGTCCTCTTCTTAGCAACCAGCTAGCGTGGTCAGAGGCAGGCTGGCCGGCCATGCCCAGCTGGTGCAGTTAGGCGTGCTACCGGGCGGGGGCCGTGCACATTGGCCAGGGGCTGTATGTCCAAAGGCCGTAGGGTCCGCACTTCTCCTCATGTTGTGGCGTTTGGGTGCTATGTCGCTGCCTGTGACAACCACGCCCTCTAACACACACGCACGTGCTGCACCAGGCAGGCGTGGAGGTGAGGGCGCTCAGACTGGATTCGTGTGGCCGAATGCCGTGTGAACGCCCCACTTGTCCTCAAAGCAGCCCCATTTTACACACGAAGAAGTAGTGCTCAGAGGTTTTAAATAATTCGCTTAAGTCACATAACTGATGAGTAACAGGCGTGGCATGAAAACCAAATTATTTATCCTTTATTTTTTTACTACAGTGTGGCACTACAACTTTTGAAAAATCTCCCAAAATTTCTTAATATATATATTTTTTGTTTCTATAATAAATAAATACATATTTATGTGTAATAAATACATAGTATATATATAATATATTTAGAGATTATCTTTGTTTATATTTTATTTGCAGACAAATGGTGAAAATACAGATTTAGGAGTAAAGTGGGACTAACTGGTTATAGTCACTTTTTAAGAATTTTGAATATAGTTTCTTTAACTAGAAAGACTTTCTACGCTGTTTGAATACATGTATTTTGATGTCTATGCTATATTATTACTTATCACCCTCAAGATTCCACATTAATTTTCGTCTCCTCATCTTCTTCCTAAAGTAAAGGGCATGTGAAATTGATGGGTTAATGACTTGGTCTGACAAAACTAATTTACCCAACACATTGCTTGGTCTGGCTACTCAAAGAGTTGACATTTGTTTTTTCTTTTTAAAATGTGTAGCTGAAACTGGATGTTTTGCCCTTTCTTCTAACCTCCCCCGACGTTCCCTGCACTGTAGGTGCAACAGAGGGTCTGCCATGTCCTGAGTAAGCATCCCTGCTGCTGTGTTTTCGCCCAGTGCCCTTGTTCGTGTTCTCCTGTGCGCCTTGAAAACATCACCCTTCCTCCTCACCCTGCCACTGGTGCCAGACACAGTGCTAGCATCTTCCTGTGCAGCCAGATCGGGGATTCGGCTGAAATTAGATTTGCCGTCTCTTCCTCAGCCTTTCCAAAGCTCTTGCCTCACCCCGTCCCTGCTGCTGCCAAACAGGTAGGCAGATGTGGTGTTAAATCGCCTTCAGGAAACCAGTTCTGATTTTTCCCTTATTCACCTCCCACTGTCCCTGGTTAAATGAGTTGTCCCTTGCTCTGCGCGATACAGCGCTTGGCCCCCCTATTATGACAGCTTTAAAAATCAGTCTCATAGAACTAGTTGATTGCACTTTGCATACCCCAGGGATTAAAGAACAGCTAGTTGGACGGACTGTGATAAAACGTCATTAACCCGTCTACTGCTCCAACCCAAGTTCAGGCTGTTGTCACGTGTCTGAATTATTTAAAGCCCGTCCTAACTGAGTGCTGTTCTGTCCTCGCTGCTTTGAGTTTAATCGCAGAGCCGGAGCGGCGTTTGCAAACCCCGAGAGCGGTCCTGCCCCGTCTGGCTCCCTTGGTTTCTCCTCTGCCTGGAGTAATGGCCAAGGTCCTTGCGCGGCTTCCTCCTGTCACTCGCCCGCGCCTCTTCCACAGCAGCGGTGCCTGCTGGTCCTCCTGCTGCCCCTGGGCTCCCAGGCACACGACTGGCTCACTCTGTCACCTCCTCGTGTCCTCCTCAAGCGTTCCCATTATTGACACCGAGCATGGACACCCTACTTAACAGTGAATGCCTGTTATTGCCTTTCTTCCCTATTTATTGAAGAAGATACAGGATGCAAGAAACATTGCACGGAGGACAGTGACACCTCGGTCCCCCTCCAAGTGGGCACCTTGGAACCTCACCCAGTTCTCCCAGTCGCCATCAGCTGCCCTGTTGCATTTTCCTGAATCTCATCGATGGTCTGAAATCTCTTCCGTTTCAAGAGGTGATTTTAGTTTTGGGAAAAGCCAGAAGTCACAGGGCATAAAATCTGGGCTGTAGGGGGACTGAGTCCCCTGGGTGATTCGCCGCTTCACCGCAGAACTCTGCACCAGACGCGATGCACAGGCAGGCGCGTTGTCGTGATGAAACTGCCAGTCACCGGCTGCCCACGGCTGCTGTTTTCTGAGTCACCCGAATGGTTTCCGTGGAGGGACGTTCAAGCTTAAGGCAAAATTTAATGCAGATCTGTTACTCTATTTGCTCAGTCACTTTGAATGTGACGGCCACACAGCACACGTGCTCAGTCAGCGGCATCTACTGCCCCCCACTGACTAGTACAGTGAAGTTGTCGCTGTTCACAAACGCGCATTCCAGTCTTGTCTCCTTGGCTGCCCGGTTACATCGATGTCGCGCAAACCGTTCTCGTTATACTAACAATGGCCAGGCTTTTTCTGGACAGACTGTTTGTGTTTCTAATTTGGTGTCGTTTTTGCCTTCCCCATCACAATGTAAAATCAACGAGAACAAAACTTGTCTGTTATTTTCACTTCTATATCGTAATACCTGGAGCGAGCCCTGATAGGCAGCATGCGCTCAACGATCACTCACGGAGGACGTGCCGGGATGAAAAGTGAGTCAGCAGGAACCGCAACGCATCAGAAGCCACGTGGGCCCTGATGCGGCACAGGGGGTACTGCTGGATGGACAGTGCTGGGCTGTGGTCTGAGGCCAAGTCCTGGCCGCCCTCAGTTTTCAAAGGCCCCCTTTCTCTGGCTGCCGTTTGGAGGCAGACATTTCGGCAGCTGTGGTGCCGGCTGACAGACACTCCGGCGTGTCCCCATCGTTGGTTGGGAAGCTCTGCCCTTCAGCAGTTGGAGGTGGTGGTGGTTGCAGTCCCCTGAACAGGTCGGGCTTTGTGCCTGTAGAGCTGTGCTGACGCTGCCCTGGCCTCACTCCAAGGCGCTCAGAATTCCCCGGATCGGGACGGCTCGCTGTCCGAGACACTGACCGCACGCGTGCTCTAAGGCAGCGGTCCCCGACTTCTGGCACCAGGGGCCGGTTTCGTGGAAGACAGTGTTTCCACAGACTGGGGAGGGGGTGGCTTCGAAGCCTGCCACCAGACGCAGCTGAATAGTCACCGATAGGGTTTGATATGAGTCTGCAAGCAGTTGATTTGTTATGGCCTCTGTGCCATCAAACCTCTCTGCTGATGAGAACCTGTATTTGCAGCCGCCTCCCAGTGCTGGCTTCCGCCTCAGGCCCTCGGGCGTGAAATCCTCATAAGGAGCATGCAGCCTAGACCCCTCACATGCACAGTTCACGGGAGGGCTCACGCTCCTGTGAGAGTCTAACAGGAGGCGGAGCTCAGGCGGTGGTGGGAGCGGTGGGGAGTGGCTGCGAGGACAGAGAAGGCTTCCTCACTCACCAGCTGCTCACCTCCTGCTGTGCGACCTGGTCCCTCACCTGGGGTTTAGGGACCCCCACTCTAAGGAATTTCTCTTACAGAGTAGTCACAACCCTCGCGTGCCCCTCAGAGCTGAAGGCAGCCCGGTAAAGTCACATAAAGCACAGACGACAGGGAATGCAGCTCGCATGCGGCCGAGAGCTGGGCCAGGCCCGGCTGCTCCTGTTTGAGCTTCAGCGCCCATGCCATGGTCTCCGTGCCTGTGCAGCCACTCCTGTCACTGGCCGGGCAGGCGCATGTTTCCCACGTCCCCCCACCTCAGGGTCTGCCTGGGGCTGCGACCTGGGCCACTGGGAAAGGAGCAAGCCCTCCGGGAGCGAGCTGTCCCGATCCGGGGAATTCTGAGTGTCCGGCTCGGCTCCCAAGGGCCTGTCCCAGATGGCCTTCAGCTTCTAGGGCACTGGCTGAAAACCTTGCGGGCCAAGAGGCACACACTGCCTCCTGGACATGGGGCACAGATCTGTGTTCTGGCTTTGGGGTCCCTTTCTGGCGTTAGAACAGGCCTGGGGGGCTTGCCTCTCTGTTGAAGTTAAGTGGTTGTAATCAGAGTGCAGAACAGCGTGTAGGTGCCTGGCTGGCGCCCTGTGCAGGGTTTCAGGCCTCACAGAGCGGCTGCGTCCGGAGTGTCTGGAGTGTCCGGACAGTGCACCCTCCGTCATTTTGCCCTGCACCCGGCCAGGTGGGTCGCGCGCTCTGTCCTGTGGGTCAACACCACACATGAGGTTGTGACTGACACTGTTTCAGTTTGCTAGTGTAATTTTTTGCTTTATAACATGTAATCAGTAATGTGTACATTAAGTTCCAAGTACATAAAACTGAGTCAGACTCTATTCTTAACGTCTTATTAGGCCTCGAGGTGCTCTGAGTTTCTCCAGAAATACATGGAGAACACACATGGAATGAAAGCTGACGACAGATGAGACTGTAACCGGGACACAAATCTGCATTGTCACGCGGGTGTCCCAGCGGGGGGAGCAGCGCTGAGGCCTTGGCGGGGATGGCTTATTTCCGGGCGTAGGATGTGAGCCGATCGATCCTGAGTTAGCAAAGTAATGGCCACTGGGACAGAGGGCGCATCCCCCCTGGAGCCAGATGCACAGTCCCCCGTTGCCCCCCACCCACACTGCCGCCTCGGGCTTCCCTGCACCTCCGTGCGCATGTCCCTGCCCCAGGTGCTTGTCTGCACCCGGTGAGCCCCGGGCTCCTCTCCGGAAGGGCCGCCTCCTGCTCAGAGTCTCCACCCAGACGCAGCCTCGCAGCTTGAGAGCCTTGGGGTCCCGCGCCCCAGAGCGAACTGCTCCTCTCCTCAGGCTCGTGACGCACAGTCACGCTGCTTCAGCCTCCCTGCCTTGCACTCGGGTGCGGGGCGGGGGGAGGGGCTGCTTTTCTGTAACCAGAGAGAGACAGTGAGAATGAGGGAGACGGAGGAAGAGAGAGAGTCTATTTGTGGCTTTCATAGAAGATGGGAAATTCCTCTATTTCTATAAAACAACATCATCTAAATGCACAGAAGTGTCACATCCTTTGAACTTGTTTGGGGATATGGCTGCAGTGGAGCAAGAGCATGTGGGGGTTGGCATGTCATGTTGCGACAAGACTGTCACCTCCACCGCCGCCCCATCCCAGTCCAGTGTCGTCCTGTAGATGGCCAGGAGGGAGGGTCCCCATGACGGGGGGACGTGCAGTGTGATTCCATCGCTGTCGAGGCCTTTGCCACCGTTGCCTCGCGAGAACCCGCTCCCAGGAGCAAGCGCCCCTCCCCTGCAGCAGGGGCCGGGGACCCTCCCCTTGGTGCGGTTCTCCCCAAGCAGTCAGCCCCTCCTTATACGTCAGACTCCGTCACCAGCTCTGGCTCTCTGAGCTGCCATTGGCTGGTGGCGGGCAGGGGGACCCCGCTGTCCTGAAGGCTGGGGTGGCAGAGCTGCCTCTGGAAGACCAGCGACTGTGTTGGTGCACACGGAGCTGTCCGAGCAAAGGCGTGCGGGCCAGGCAGGCGGCTTCTGCTTCCTGGTCTCCTTGAGGCCTG